>LIEC01011988.1:45932-156271 GCA_001925005.1 Drosera capensis
GGGGGTTTCGTCCAAAGGTGATTTTATATATGGAGAATTTATTATCATTATCTAATAAAAGGGAGAATTTATTATTTTTTCAAAAGTTATTCGTTAGTGATTTTAAAGAGAGCATTATCAATTAATTAATTTTTTTATCAAATCAATTCAAATTATCAATAGATCATAGTGATTTATTTTAATTATCAATGAATACATAAATTAAAATTATAGTCTTATTTATCCTTATATAAAATAAAAAATAAATTATAGTCATAGTATCAAAGATTTTACTTGTCCGTTGCGTCATGTCATCTTTTTATTTTCTTAAATAAAATAATTTTTGATCAAAAAATAAAAAAATTCTAACGGGGAGTTTTTCTTTTCAATTGACAAAAGTTGAGGATAAGAAGAGATACACAAAAATGGCCCGATCATGCTCCAGAATTGGGCCAGATATCCACGAATTGTTGAATTTTTAAGCCTCATTTTTAAACTCTATATTTAAGGGGAAAACAAAACAAAAAACAAAAAAAGTGTCAATTTTAATAAGGATTTCGTTATCCAGAAGAGATATTTATTTAAACCCATTCTCCATGTTAGGGTTTTGTTGCTCATCGTTCAATCGGTATCTTTTGCAAAAAGCCATACATAGATTAACATGAGATAGTTCAGGAAAAATCTCCTTTGAGATATTGTGCATAACATGAATATCCGGATTGATTTTGTGATCATCTTATTCGATAAAGCAAGAAAATCAAATCATGAATCATGAGTGTGAATCACACTTTACCCTTGGAGATCGAATAAGAGACCCTCCTCCAAGTCCCGACCCATCAATTATGTCATTTTGTATCCGTGTGCAACCACAATTTCGCGAGTGCCCAACTGGCCACAACAGGAGCTGGGTGTTGTCTCGTGATCATCGTGGCATTGCCTGGTACTTGGATGGGAGCGAGCTGCGACATAAGATTATGCGAGCTGCTGATGAGGTTGTCATATCATGTAATGGTCTAATCCTTCTTCTTTTCCTCCATTGGACGTGATCTTTGCCTCGCAATAATCTCCTTCTAGATTTGTGGCCTTTTCAAGACATGGATCACCGTAACCTCCGAAAACACCCTATCAGAAGTTAAACACACCTAGCCAAGTTTCTTTGTTTCATGGGCATCGGATCAAAGACAGGCGACACGGGACGAAGACTAGCTTCGACAATGGGACTAAACAGAGGTGATCGAAGGTGGAAACGGCCAGTGTGGCGGGACAGCCGGCGAGGGAAAGAGGCGGCCACGTCAGGGTTTTCTCCTTCAATGCGTACAATTGTTTGGTCTAATCCTTGTTGTTACGAGGACTTGTCCGTATAGGATGTATGTATGTAACCCGATCACGAGGTTTAGTGCAACGGTTGATCCTCCGTTTTGGGACATTGGCAGCATTTGCTCGTGGATGATAGGATACGATGATGTGTCTAAGAGGTATAAGGTTGTCGGGATGTTGGAATCCAAAGGAAGATATCAGGCTTTGGTGTCAACTCTAGGACAAAGTTTTCGAGTTACAAATGAAGGTGACAATATTTTTCGAGTTACAAGTGACGAAGACGATAGTGGTGGTGATTGTTGGTACTGGATTGATATCATCGGAGGTCAGTACTGTATCTTGCCAGCTCAGTTGCAGCCCACGGAAAGTTCATTTGGGTCATGTACTCGGAACCAGCCGATCTCTTTACAGAACTAGAATCATACGAATGGATATGAACACACTGGAGCAGCATGTCGAAGAACTATCTACGAGCACGGGACTTCTTCATTTATGCGCACTTCCATACCTCCGGAACTTGCACAAGGTTTTCGAAGCCAACGAGCGCCTGTGTCTCATTGCTCCCAGTGCTGACTTAGAATCGTTTGAGAGATATGGGAGACCAAGGACTGGGATAACATGACACATTGTTCCATGATTCGTGTCAGCCGGAACAAATCAGAGCCCTTGAGGAGTGCCTTTCACTTCTCGAGATCGATCATGACGGCCTACATGGCAGCTGATGGCGTCGACACAGTGATGAACGATATCGGACTTTGCAGATATGGACGGGAGAATGGGCAGTTAAACGACATCAGGAATAACACTGTTCTGCAACAATTGTAACATTGAGGTCCTGCAAATCTAGAGCAACAACCAGAACAGTGACGGTTTATCACGGTAACCAGAACGTTTAACAATACTGAGAACAGTGATGTTAATGGTTACAGAAGTACTGAAAAAAAAAAAAAAAAAAAAAGTCTGCTTCTCCCGGTTAGCATGGCCTCTGGATTTGATGAAAAAACTTTCCAGCAAACTAGCTGTCACAGGGTTATGTAAGCCCAAATCAAGCATCGATAGAAAGAAAATGAAACAATACTCCACAAACACCTAAACTTATCGGGTTTTCGAACAAACACAGAATTTGTAGTAAATTTCACACTGGGCTCCAGAGGCAAATTAATATGCGATAAACACCCTGAAAGTTCAACCGAAAGCTGGAAGGTTTCACACTCAGAAATAGTGAAGATTCAATCCCAACAATACATACACTCGAAGAGGAAAAATGTTTATGGGAGCTTATGTTACTGCTATTCGAGCGAAAATTTCTCCCCTCCGATTATTCAGGCAAGTGCCCCGAAGTTCATAGCCTTTGTAAAATGTACATGTTGATGACCGGATGTATCAATTCAATGACGAGCTTTCCACTCTTGGATTGCAGAACGGAGGGTATGGCATGGGATCAAATTTTGGTGATCGAGTGGAAGGTTTGTCATCGGGGACGTCATCTTCCCACTGTCCAGCCACCCTTTCAACGCCTCGGCCTCATAGGTATGCCCATCTGCTGCTACATGTGGATCGATCATTACTTCCTGCATGAAATCCGAGAGAATGCGCAAGTCAGTACAAGAAAAATGGAGAGGCAACAATGTAGTGTGGTCTATTCTTCATAGTTGATTTTTAAGGTCTCATTGACAAAATGCCTTTCTAAATAAAACTGCTATATGCTGGCTGCTTTCCGGGCAGCCGTGCGGATTTATCAGGAGCAGGAGCTCTGGGACCAAGTATATGTCCTGATTTAAAGAAAACAAGATATGCAGTGCTCTAAGAAGAAATCAAAAGGTCCCGAAAAAAATTTGGGTCACAAAGAGCTTTGTAATGAAACTCCTTCAAGAGGATCAGTGACTAATCTGTGTACTCATTCATTTCACGTTTTCATAACTAAGAATGTGATAACTGACCTCAGTAGTATGCCTCTCCAGAATGATTCGGCTACAATAATAGGAATTAGCAACGGAACTCTCTGTCTAGCACATATATGTTCAATCTTAAATAGCGAAATATAAAGGCCAAGGAAAAAAATACCTGAGAGATTGGGCATATAAAGCATGATGGCGCCTCACCTCCGACGCTATCGAACGAGCCTTGACATGAATCCCACATGGGTTTCAGAACCCTCCAAACTTCTAAGTCAAGATCAGGCCTATTCTCCGACGATGCATCACAGCATCTCAATCCCAAGTAAGCAAACTGCTCAGCTTGCACTAGTGGCCACTCTCCAGCAGATGAATCCAGCATGGCGCTCAAATCTTGTAAAGCTAAAGCATCAGTCACAGCTTGTCTTATCTGAATATCTGATTTCCCAGTCAACAACTGTAACATTATGACTCCAAATGAATAAACATCTGATGCTGGAGTGATCTCCCCTCTGACAGCAATCTCAGGATCAATATATGGCGAGGTGACTTGGCCAGAATCATCACCGGTAGCATACAAGTGAGACCGCCAAAAATCATACACTTTGCATCTGAATGTTGAATCAAGCAGAACACAGGAAGGAGTAAGAGCTCCATGCACAACCCATTGAGGTTGGCGACTATGCAGGAAGAGCAGGAGGGAGCATAACTCAGTTGCGATCTTTATCCGGATCTTCCATGACAGGGATGGAGTGCCATCAGGACAGCTAAGATTGAAGCCAAGGCTTCCATTACGAATATACTCAAAAACAAGAGCGTTCATGTCTGGACAAGCCCCAATAAGGGTGAGCAGATTTGGATGACGGAACTTGCTCAAGACTTCAACCTACCACAAAGGCACAAATCCCATAAAATTAAATAAGCCACTGAATTGGAAACAATACTTTACCAGCAATTCAAATACTTGATTCCTCCCTGCTTAATCATAAAAAAGCATTGACATGCAGCATGAAGAATGTACTACTAGTTTCATTAGAAGCAGGATGAGATGAAGCTAATCCTACTCCAACGTGTAAGCTTACTGAGGCAAAGCAACTCCTGACGGAAGCTGCACACCTGTGAGAGAGCCTCCAGACGCCACTAGATGATGCAGGTATATGCCTGGTTTGTTAAACTGTTATGGGATAAAGCTTGGTTTGTCATCATTGTTCAGTTTCAGTTACTTTTTCACTTATATGAGCTTGGTTTCAGTTAACCACTACTCTGTCAATGGTCTCCTGCTCAAATGCTCAATTCTAGATGGATTCTTGGTAGGAAAAGTAAGGTTTGTGTAGCATTTCCAATCCTAGGAAGAGCTCTAAACGAGAGTCTTTGGCACTATATGCTGTAGTTTGAACTTTATCATATTAACCATGTTCATCCATTGTAAATGCAATCTGTTTCGGGTACGTCCCTAGCTTAATGCATGCATCAGTGTCTAAGCCAGTGGCCTCTTGACCTACAGCTGCTCCTCAGTGTGCCTCACACCTCTAAAAACAAGGAGCTATCAACTTGGAATGTCGGATATGGTACACTGAACCAAGGAAAATTATAAGTTTTCCCTTCAGAAATAACCCCTCAAAGACAGATGCCACTAACTAGTGCAAAAGACTGAGACGGAAAACAAAAGTTACCTCACGGTTATATTTTATAGGACCGTGCAAGGAATCAAGAAAGATCTTCACAATAACTTCCGTATGCGCAATGAAACCTTTGAAAGCGGTCCAATCATCACCCTGCCACACTTGCATGGATGCATCATACTCATTAGTCGCCTCCTTGATATCATCAGAAGATAAGACACAGAAGAAGTCTGGCGCATTCGCTCTTTCTTCGGACAGCTTGAAAAGTTCCTCCTTCTCACTCTCATGCTTTGCCACAACAGAGGCAAAATTATCCTCCAAGTCCTTCAGTTTCTGCTCATAGTCTTGAATTTGGTATAAAAGGGACAGTTTCTCATCATCAGCGGACTGCAACTCATTCGTGAACTTGAGCTTCGTCAGTGCATGAGATCTCTCAGCTTCTTTCCTTCTTTCTGATTCTTGAGAATATAACTGCTCACTCCACATTGGAAATTAATATATAAATCTCGATAGTACATTTCATCAAAAAAAATTAAAAAAAATTCGATAATACAGATAAATGATCCAATCACAGTGCTTCAACCCTTGTGCAAACACCAAACTCAGGGAGCTTGTGTTTCTCAACTTATTCCAACACTTAAAAAAAATATAAAAAAAAACCCTTACATTCCAACACTCTCCTGAGATGTACTATACCGGCAGCACCTAATGCTGGTAATTGAAGAAAAATTGTCAAACAAAACCCGTACTTATAACAGTTCCCATCCCTTGAAACTTTAAAGTATAGATCGGCACTTGGCAGAAAATATTCCTTTTGCAAGGGACAACAGCAGAGAACCGAGCTTTACGAAAATAATCTCAATGGTCTAAACAATAATGTTCAAAAGGAGGTTTTGATTGTATTTTAAAACATTGATAACCTCAGAATGCCTAGCGATGAAAACTCATTTTAATTGGCCTTTTTCAATGTTTTGAATGTTACAACTTACAGTCTTGTTTCAAAATTTATTAACCCTAACGATGCACCAAAACAAGCATATATTTTGGCAATACAAGCAATGCCAACAGATCCTTTCGGTAATTGTTGCAAAAGAGATTACCAAGAAAAGATCATCCTCTTCAGATATCTGAGATCTATCCGAATCTACATACAACGATCCTAGCCTTGGGTTGTCCCCCCTCAGCCTGGCTTGACCATGTTTCCGTGCCTCACGCCATTCGCTCCTCGTATCTTCTCTCTACAACCAATCAATAGATATCACTTATCAGTACCGGTAACCAGGACTACATTAGGTAGTAAAGAAACGCCTAACAAGTAAAAATATGGACAAATGAAACTCACAATGTGCTAATGCAAACAACTTTATAAGCTCCTGAATACATAGTATCTCAAGGCAAACAATTTTTTCTCGTGTAATATCCCATCATGTGCATAAATGAACATACCTCCCCGTAAGGCTCTAGTTGAAGTTGACGCTCTCCATAGTATGATGAAGTGGGCAACTCCATGTAGCCAGCAGCTTCATTCCTGCTGATGCTGGTCAATGATGCTGCCGGAGAGGGAAAAAAATACTAATTCAGATATCGAATGAACTTCAGTATAATCTTCGGGTATTGTTCTGGATTTCAAACCTAATTTTGATGACTTACCATCTTTACCAATGCTGCTACTCCTACCGCCGAAACCCCTACTATAGGAGCCGCCTTGAGCAAGATTTTTGACATGAGAATCAATGAGGCCCCTCTCAGCTCTGGCATTCAAGGCACTTGGAATTTCAAGCCCACGATGCGCCTTTGCTTGAATGCCATCATCCCTGCTGAAAAATTGTTCATCGCCCCTTTAGCTTGAAGGTTATAGTTAAATTGCCTATCAAAGGGTGGCAATTTTATCCTATCCCTGACACTTTGCAAGCTTTGACAGAACTTTGTAATATTTGGCCCACCCAACAGGATAAGGACTTGAAGAAAAGAAAGCGAAGAAAGGTTGAAGTTACCATAGGACAACTTCTTGCACTCCGACAAAAGCGTACCTGGTGCAGATAAGTGCCCCTTTGCAGATGAACCAGGCGCTGCAGAATGCAGGTGCATGCGACTGCACATAGATGGCCTTCTTGGACGTTGGTTCGACCATATTGCTGAAAGTAATTTCATAGTAAAAAAGATCATACTGATGTAAAACAGGAATACTCATGTAAGACTTAGGATACTGATGAAAAACAAACAGAACAGAACAGATTTTGTTCAAGTAAGTTTGGCATCATAATCATGTAAAACAATGTAAAAACACAGTAATTATTTATTTATAAGTTGAATGAAGAACAATAAGCAAAGAAACGAAGTGAAGTTATCATATGAATTTCGTGTGAAAAGCTATTAAACAATCATATCAAAACAGCCTCTTACATGTGGTAGTTCTCATCTGCAGCTGCGCCCATAACAAGTTTGTCAATTTTGTGCTTAAAAATGAGTTCCAAGATCCCCTCCTCAATCGAATCCCTCTCAATATGCAGCGATTGTGCCCTTGCCTACAAGAAGGAAAGAGAACTTCTCAGTCTAAAACCTCAAAATAAGGAATAAGCGGAGCTCACAATCCAAATAACAGAGCTGGTGCTCTAACACAGAACATATATATATGAATCACGATGTGACGGTTAATGCTATAAGCAACCTGTTCAGGCCGTAAAGTTTTCTTCAGCAGAAATACACACATTTTCCCTTTTCATGTACAGCACTAGTAGGACGTTGCACATGTTACCATTATGACTCCAGGAATAATTTCAACCCAATGAGAGGACTAGGTCTCTCAGTGGATAACATTATTTCCAAAAAAAAAAACCTCAAATCACATAACTAAAACAAAACCAGTAAGACAAGCACAAGTCCATGACATTAAAATGCTGTCAAGTTATCAGCAACTAAATCAAAGTCCTTCGCATTTTGGGGATAACTCTATACTTCTGACAAGTGTGGATCACCTATACCAAATATAAATCCAAACGAGAAGCACAAAAACAACGATCACTCACCCCGAAATTCACAGCAATTGTCGTATACGAATCCAAAGTTTTGAGCATGATTTGCCTCTCAATCTCCAGACTTGCCTTGACTTCCTCCTCTGGCAATGAGCTGACATGATGTTTCTTACCCACTGCAAGAAAGCAGCAATGCTGATGCATATATCAAGATTAAGTTCATAACTCTTCAGAAAAATTTTAGACAATCACAATGAACGCCGATCAGAAGCTAATGGCAAGTATTTTCTTAACATGTCCTGATGTCCCTAGTCCCATTGTCATTCACGAGCTGAGAAACATGCAAAAGGCACTAGTCCACCACATACCAGATGTCAAAACAAATCTCCATAGCACGACTTGAACTCATGATCTCGAGTTTAAATTCTTTTCCCGATATGTACTACTAATTTACTCCTTCCGTCAAGAAAACATTGCAACGTTGCATCATTATTGCGCTATTCAACACGTATTTTGAGGAGTTTCATTATTCATCTTAACGTCGTAAGAAAATACACCGGTTTAAAATACATAACTTAAACTATCATTATATTTCATGATAATTTTGTGTTAAATGGTATGTGAAACACTTAATTGTTTACCTATGTCAAATGTTTCTATTATGATTAATCCTACCAAACATCTCATGATAAAATATTATCTCCTCAGCTATGAGGGTCGCTTTTGCTCAGTCAATCAGTAACTTTTGTCAACATTCAACAATATCCATGAATTTCACCCTGATCCAGCCAATAACTGCTGCAACCAAATTAAACAAGACTAAAACACAAAAGAATATTTAAATTGTAAATTATGAAAGAACTTACATATGTTAATCATTTGAGGAGGCTGATGAACATGGATGATGCAAATTTTCTTTCCCCCTGAGTTCTGAATCGCCCACATCAACACCGATTCACTTCGCTTCACATCTTTTCCCACGGCGACATACAGCTTATCGGGTTTGATCAGCTCCGGTGGTGGTGCAGTCGGTACTGTCTCATCGTCGTCGACAGGGAACTGCATTAGCATAAGCGCTTTGGTCGCAGAACCGTCGTTCTCCATTTTAGAAAAACTAATGACTTGTTCGATGTTGTCGTGATAGTGTTTTCTCTGTCTCAGCCTGCTCAGTCTCTCACTCTTGAGTAATTTGGTTTTGTAGCATTTTGATATAAAAAAAGTTTGAAAAGTCAAATGCGTGTATTTTCTCTACAATGCACTGTTTAATTGATCACCCATATGATTAGTTCATTTTATTTAATTTTTTTTTAATGTTTTGCATACAACTATTGTTTTTCAGCAATGTAGTGAAGTTCATGAGAAATTTCACCAAAGAAACTACGATTATGTAATATTCTTGTATATCATATCATCATATCACTTAAGTTTCATAACAAATATTTATGATTTCTAATGAATTTAAAACCCCCAAAAAAGAATGATCTAAGCAAGTTGATTAGTCTTTGGAATTGGAACAGCTCCTTAAACGATCGATCTAAGGTTATATATGTATCATAACTAAGTATTGTTAAGGTTATACAACAGTCTACGAATCAAACAGCGATCTCAAATAGTTTTTCTCTCACATAACAGAATGGTATACAGTATACACCCTTCAGCCAATTTTTGTTATAGTAAATAAATAATATAAAGGGACTCACAGGATCGACTTGACTTGGACGGAGTCAACCAAAAATCAGTTGAAGCAAAGCGTGTATAAAAAACTGTCTGTGTTAGATGTATATCCCATAAATGCATACAACTATCTCCAAATAATTCAGAAATTTCCTAGAAATTCCCGAAGCAAAGCCAATTGTTATTTAACGACGTCCGTTTTCTTGATGGCCGACCACTTTGCGAGTTGATTCTGTACGGTCTTGAAAGGAAGCGTAAGTGCGCCACTATATGCCAATTTCGATTCTAGTATGTAAAACTATGTGGTCACAGATCATTCGATGATCAACTACATCGAGACTAGAGGAAATAAGTTAAAAGTTCATAGCCTAAGTTCTTAAGATGTGTTCTCCCCATCTCTGATGGACATTGGCATGTGTTATGTCCCTTTCTATAATATCCAATAAGATAACATTTACGGTTAATGTTCTCAATCAGTTCATGCATTCATCTCACCAACCGCACATGAATCCGCAGTTGAAGTCACATGTGAAGCGTGGAAACAACACGTGAAGCGTGGAAACAACACGCCTGTATGGACCCACGCTGGATGTATAGAAAAAGGTTTTGTAATCACTTCTCAAATTTAACATTTGTACTTTGTAAAACACTTCTTTCTCATATGCTACATATACATAATGAACTATAGTTCTTAATAAGTGTGAGTTCGATGTGAGAAGATTGACGATGGATGCCAAGGTTAGTGGCGATTGCGACATGTACGATATCATACGTGCTACTTATAGTCTATAGGTAGAACCACATCGAGGCCGATCGCCGCCTCAGATGGTGAATTACCTGTCCTGTTTCCCTGTTCATGGTCAGTTGTCCAGCGATCCCGGCATGACCAATGAGGTCATTTCAGGTCAACCTGTGCCCAGCGATATATGTCAACGTAAATACATATGTGATGCAGATTTTATGCCAAGAACCTTCTGAGAAAAGGTGTTGAGGAACCTTCCGCGTAAGGAACCTTGAACCGTGTGATGAAATCTTGGAAGATCTTTTCTACGTGACATCACCATCACGACGAAACTTAAATTACACGGAATGTCATCACCATCGCCACGAAACTTCAAAAAAATTACAGGGAATGCCATCACAGTTCCCTATTAATCACTCGTCTGCTTTCTCACAAATCATAGAAGATACAAATTACAATGACAATTCCCACTCCAGTTCTCGCGTTCATGGTTTTCTCAGCAGCGAACAGCACTAGTGCAATGGGCGCTGAACACGGCTGAAGTAACCGGCGTGGCAAAATGCACTGATTCAACACAAAACACCATCAAGGGTAATGAATTAATGATCGGAGAAACAGAACACCATCAAGGGTAATGAATTAATGATCGGAGAAACGATGTTTTCATAGCCAGATTATGATAATAGTAATGCATCGTGCTAATTGTCCCTTAATCGTCGCGTGCGGGTCGTTTGCAAACCCAAATGGAGAAACAAATTTTTCTAATGGGTATGATACTGCAACAATGAGTTGACTGTTATTACAACACCAATTTGATCCTGTACATAAATTTAACAATTTATACAAGATATCTCTTAACAATTTGCAGAAAATGCAAAGAAAAAACAGACTATTCCTCTATAATAAAAGAACATATAAACACGCAACCAGGTCCCATCTATGAATGACTTCTGCTCAATTTGAGGTCATCGGTCTTATAACTTTAGTCAAGTGACATGGAAAATTCCAAGCCAAGCAACGGATGCAACCACCCTGATCGTGAAAAACCATGTCATCGGTATCACAGTGATGAAAACTTCACTGAAATACCACAAAAATGCATTCCCCTTCATCCACGATTCCTATCAGATCAGAAGCGAGGAAACACCCCCACTTGGTTCCGTCGACGGTGTATTATATAGTAGTATAAGATAAAGACATAGATAATCTGATATCAACACTTCATCCGTGTTGTTTTAATCACAAGGACTTGCAAAACTGGACAAGTACATAGCAACTACCCCATCAAATGCAGTACCATTTTCTGGTAACCTTTCTTAAACATAGACCAAGGGCCACTGACAAACAATTCCGGGTATAGCTACAAAACAATCAGTGGAAATATATTCACTATCTTTTTGTTAACTCTTATAATAAATCTCATTAACACATACAAAATATTTTTTCTTTATCAAATTACATAAAAATAAAACGCACATAAAATTACGTGTTGAATTAACCTTTTTTTAAAAAAAATTCAGACGGAGGGAATACTCCATGTAAAAATGATTGGTACAACAATTGTATTACACTTTTCAAAGAGTCAAGAAAACAATAACATTGATTAAAAAAATTTAAAATTTTAAAACTAAGAAATTTAAAAAACTAATCAAAGAATCAAGGAATAAAAGATTAAAAATTGAAAGAAAAGAATTTAAAAAAAGAATATAAGAACTATAGCTAAATACTTCATTGTTTCATGTTAAATGTAATGTTTTTTGTCGTTCCAAAATATATATAATATTTATATTTATTTTTTTTATTTAAAATCAAATTTTAATTAAATTAAATACACTATCTCACCATATCCCACAAACTCCTTTCTCATTCTCTCACATATTTGTACATCAACTCTCACTATCAATAATAAAAAAAAAATACTCCCTTCATCTCATAATAGATTGCTCGAGATTTTACATATGTATTAAATTTAAAGTATATAGAATATTGGGTTGACTTGGAAGACTTTATTTGCAACCTGGTCAAGAATCAAGAACGCGGTTTCTTGCTCCTGATGTACATAATAATACTGTATCGAATGTATAGGTCATAAATGTTCCTAAGTGATGATCACAAAAATAATGGTCATAATTATCTTGTTATTATTATTGTTAGGTTATGATCGAAATAATGAATAAGGTGATTTTAGGGGATAATCATTAGAATAAAGACTTTAACATAAGATAACCTTATTCTCATGTATAAGATATAATCCCGATAATCTTTTTAGTTAAAATCCCCTACGATATAACTATCTTATATTTGGTAAAAATTATAAATATAGGGGTTTAAGGTATAGACCCCCCTAATATCACAATCCCATAACATAATATTCCACACATAATACAAATTGTTGGCTTTCTCTCATGGTGTTGCTCATCGTCAGACAATCTCATCATCTACATCGTCGATCCATGACCGTACGATCTTGCGATTGTTTTTGTACAAACATCAAGTATCTTCAATAATTCCATAAAGCTCCAACAAATTGTTTAATAGGGTCCAAGAAGGGCGAAATCGTGATATTCTCGATAACAGGTCATGGAAATCTAATCGGTAGACATAGTAAACACTCTTGGAAATCGATTCTAAACATAGATTTGATATTTTGTTCATTTAAGGGCAATTTAATCTCAGGAGAACATTTCCTTCACATGTAACCGAGCTGCAGCTAAGAGAAAATCGCATCAACTACAGTGATGCACTTACATTATTGCACGTGTACTTGAAATGTTACGATATCTGTTTAATACCTCGAAAAGTTCATAACAGACGGAAAGGAGAACGATACAACTATCTTTCGAGCGACAAGATTATTTAGACCAAGCAAGTACTTCGCATTTGGTTCAGTGAATGTAGAGAGCATGAATTAGTTTAGGTCTTTTTCACGGGGAATTCCAAGCAAATGAGAAAGAGATGCCATCCCCTAGTGGAGGAAACTACACTTACTACTCAAAACATCCATTCCCTTTGTACACAATACAACGATTGGATCAAACATAACAATCAAGATAAATTTTAACCCTGACAGAACAAAGTATACATTGCCGTTATGCACATAAAATGAGGATCTTAGGCTCTCAATAGTTCCATCGAGTATACATGTAGCACCCCGACCAATCTTCATCATTAAATCGTCACAAAAAATCGTTTTTCAGGTTCAGAACTAACTCCACATACTAACACTAGTTCTTTCGGTGTGTTTTAACCTAATTCGCACACGGAAAAACCGGGTGGCCAGATTGTCTGCGTTGGATGGTTCACTTCCTCTTTCCATCAATGGATAAGCAAAAACGAAAAGGTTTCCACCAAAATATATTTTTTTGGGTACCCGTTTTAGACATAGACAAACGACTCACAGAACCAATATCCGGTTGTAGGTACAAAACATGGAGTCCAAACGCAGATAAAATATCTTGTCAATTTTCAGGTTGTTCAGTGTTTGTAAAAAATACAACAAAGAGAAACTAAACTTTGCTGAAGAATGCTGCCTCGGGTTAATATGGGAAAACTGCATATGTAGGAAAACAGATCTTAAACCAAGGAGCTCGGCCTTCCCGACCGAAACCTGTTCAAGTAATAGAGCCAGAGATTCACGACGACGACTTCAGGAATCAACGGCTGGATTATAAGAAGAATCTCCTGCGACTGGTCTCCATTTCCGGCTGTTTCAGAACAAAAACATCAGAAAATATTCTCACGACAGCTTCACATAAAATACTCTCATCGCTTTTAGCAGTGTGAGGTCGATATTTGTAACAATCAAACTTACCTTCTTTACCCATTCATACTCCCCACCCTTTGTGTCAAATGTCCCGTGCTGGAGACTCCTCAGCTTCAGCGTGAAACGAGGACCGCATTCCTAGAAGTTATGGCATATTAGCTTATGAATTCCAGGACGATAGATTTATAGTCATCATATCATCAGGGAACGGAAATTTTTTAAATCAAAGCACGATAAGATCATTTGTCACATGACAGGAGTATTTAAAGTTTCTCCAATCTATAACTTATGACTGGATAATACACTGTATTGCAAATGACAAAAAAAATCACTCTCAAAGCACAGGGTCGGACCATTAGTTTGGATCCCAAGACAAAAAAAAGTAAAAAAAATATAAGACCACATCAGGGAAAAATGAGCATAGGAATAACAAAGCAAAGGAAAAAATGATTCTAGAGAGATCTCTTAAGCAATAAGGATATACATACCTGCAGTCGAGCCTTGACTTCTACAGATGTCTTCTTTCCCTTGGAATTTGTGCTCGAATCCTCCAGTTTATTTTCTTTAGGTTCAAGTATATAACTGAACAAGAAATATGCGTAATCTAAGGGTTACGAGCACGATACAAAACAGTTTACAATGCAGCATTGAATAATAGACTCGTGAAACAGCATATGCGTAATCTAAGGGTTACGAGCACGATACGAAACAGTTTACAATGCAGCATTGAATAATAACCTCGTGAAACAGCGTGGTCAAATATGTCAAAACTCCAGGGACTAGCAGGGTAAAGGTGGAGAGATTACTTTTAGACTGTGAGCTAAAACTGAAAGGCACTTATTACAACAGGATTATGTAGCATCATGCTTTGGTCTTTGAATTCATTTTATAAGATGAAACCATAATCACGGGAAAGAATGACCAGGTAACACAGAGAGCTCCTTGCTCCAAGCCATTGCAAAATGATTAAGTTGGTACACTTTAGTGACAAAAAACCTTTGACAACGCATATCAACCTACCGATGATGGCGGAAGAAGATAAAGTCTCGCTGGTTGTGGAAGGTAACCACTCGCCGACCACGGAAATCTGGATCTTGGCGGAAAAGAGACTGTATTAACCTAAATCAATAAGTTGACAGACGCACCCCGTTAAAAGCACATCTTTTAATGGCATGATTAGTCTAACATATAGAGGTTCTGCAAGCACCATATCATTATTTCTGAACTCAATATCATTTACTGGCAATGGCTATACAATTTTAAGAAACCCTAAAAGTTACAGAGAGAAACAAGGAAATGCAACCTTCCAATGCGACAACCAAGCTGCGTTGTGAAGTTATTTAACACCAACTCAGGAGGATGGCTTGTCGGTGTTCCATGATTCTGCAAAGAGTTGCTTGTTAAATCATGCCCACCAAGAAAATTCAGGCTTACTGCGACCACAACAATACCTATACATGTATATGCCCTGTACCACAGGCCAAGAAGGGAAAAGAGAAACTATCATATCATCAAATTGTCGAGCACATATGCAGAGGCTCCTCTCAAAATTTGAATCACTTTTCACGGGTAACCAATACAGACTAGAATGTTTTAGGACCATTTACATTTATCTGGCATCGAGGTTAGCCAGCCAGAGACCACTCAATGTTGGCCAGCTTTGTCTACTACTGAGTACTTCTGCAATTCAAGAACCCAAGTGCCTCGTTATATTGTGGATAGACCTCGTTCACTAGTAAATACCCAAATGAACAATCCACGAAAACTTGTGCTGATGAAAAAATATCCCCTACTGTAATTAGAATCTTTAGTCTTGTCTTGACTAGTCATCCATTACCTCATCTTAACCCTTAGCATTCCACATGAATAAAAATGTAACAGAACTATTACAAGTTCAGCAAGTTATGTCCAACAAATTCTGAAATAACAAGAAATAAGAGAAAAACTCCTTTTAAACCTCACTAATTACAACCAGAAATAATTGTATAAAGTAACTGAGCTAGCTGACCTTGATATCCTTTCTTAGTCTGAGATTTGAAAGCTTGAAATGTGCCGTCGGACCATATGGCAAGGCAATGACCAAGAGAGCATCTACGAGAGCACAATTGAAGCAAGCATTGAGATTCAGAAGTTAGAGGCTACATCCAATGGGATAGAAAAATCAATCACAAAATGCGAAGACAAGAAGAGATGTAAATTTCACCTGGTTCCCTTCGATTGGAGTGGACAACAATGATAGAAGTGAAATCCTTCTTTGTAGCGTACTTCACAATCTAAAATAACAAAAATTAATAATAAAAATACAGATGCTTAAAATCACATCTTTAAGTGGAAAAAGGGAAGCACATCAAAATAGGTGAGCAGTATTGCTTTCTATATATTCACCTTTTTTAATTCATATGTCCCTCTCTTGTAGTAAGTTGCATTTGGGATCACCTCTAGTAATTCGAAGATAAAGGCAGGTCCTCTCTGCGCACATGTGACTATAGTGAGCGCAAATAACGATGGCTGTGAATTCTGAAACGTGCAAGACTAATTCACAAAACTCGGAATTTTGGATTCCACAATATACTAGCAAGATAGCACACATCTTCATCACCACTGCCAGAATAACATTCAAATCAACACATGTACAGAAATAAAACACAGTTAAAAAATTTCACTCCTTGGTTGCATTCTCTACCCGGCGCAATCATATTCACTTCACATAACACATACTATTCAAATAAGAGAAAGCCAAAACGTTCAACTATAGAACTGACGGAAAATACTGCAAAATAACTGTAGCAATAGCTGCAACATAGAAATGTACACCACAACTCGAACATGGACAACTATACATTGATACCCATACGAAAAGGGGAATAAAAGCATCACGTACAGTGGAATGGAACCGAGATGTAGTAATAAGAACTTTAGGAGTGCGCTCCTTGTTGAGAATCGAGCTGAACTCATCACTCTGGAATTGCGCAAACAACTGCACAAAATTGCACCCATCAATAGCAATCCCAAGGAACAATCACCAGCACACCAAAAAATGAAACACAAAAACCAAAACCAACCTCTTCATCATCACCCTTGCAAATGGTCTCATCAGCCTCCCTTGTATTCTCGATTGTCCTAGGCACCTTCCTCGGCGGCAACTGGAAAAAAGAAAACCATCACACATATACAATGGAGAAACAACAGACCTCAAAATTACACCGAATCCATATTTCTGACACTACTACAATCAAATCACAGCGAATCCATAGCAAATCTAACCATAATATGGAGTTTTTCCAAGATAAATCACAGTATGTATCATTTCTCATCCAAAAACTCAGTAACCGTCTCCATAAATTGTGAGATATTTATGTATGATACTTGTCTGATCTATGCCACGATGAATATAAGACCTCGCTTAAAAACTCTCGACTTCATCCCTTGATTCTCTATAATTCTTATCACCAAATCACAAGCAATCCACCCAAAAATAAGATCAATCCACAATATCAAATTCTCTTCCAAGCCAATGTCTCTAGATATCATTTTTCATCACCTAATCATCCCTAAACCAACCTATTCACAAAACCAAACACCACGTAAAAACTCACGCTTTCATCTATTGATTCAGCACAAATCACATCAAACCACACCAAATCCATCAAACATCAATCAATCAACATTACTATCAAATTCCTCCAAATCATAACAGCGCATCACGTTTCTCATCACAAACACAAACACGAACACCATCATCATCACCATCAAAGGCCCTTTCCTTTCCCTCACCTCTTCCCCAAGCTCTAGAGCTCTCTTCTCCGCCGCTGTCCTCGCCATGAGTTTTTTCCTCTTCTCGGTCTTCTTCTGCTGCTTCAGATTCGCGTGGACTTCCGATCTCTTCACCTTGTTCTTTATCATCGACGGCAGCAATTGAGGCTTCTTTGCGGTCGGAGCGGCTGATGAGGAGCTAGGGTTTGGTGCAGGAGAATCTTCATCGCCGTCACTGTCGCCGTGATCGGAGCTCCTCCGCCGCCGGCGTTCTCCGGTTTTCTTCTCCTGCATGGTCGGTGTGGTGGTGGAGCGGCGGAGAGGGGAGGTTGATGTTAGGGTTTCGTCTTTGGGTGAAATTACCAGTTCGAGGTGCGCTTTGGTTTGGAATTGCCCTTGTTTTTCCCCCTCACTCAAAATAAATTTTAAATTGAGTGTGCAAAATTTTTTTCAATGGACCAAACGGCCCTATAATCATAATCAAGACCAATCGATCGTATCAAATTCATATCCATTAAGAATGATACGGGACCCAAATTTTCAAATTTAAGAATCGAAAAATCAGTTGGAATGTGATAAAAGTTACAAAAACTGTCTCAATTATCCCGGATCGAATCTAAATAAGTAAAATGATTTTTGATCTAGATTTTATTGATTATTTATACTTAGTGTTATTCATGGAGTTAATTTTTGTTTATTCGGTTGTTAGTAACCTAGGCATAACAATTTTAATGCTGCCACTAAAGTCCCTATACATGAATTGGAATGCAATTAGAAATTGACAAAATACTCACTTGATATGCACACTTCTTCCAACTGCACTTGAACAAACTATGGATCCTTCTCTTTCATCGTTTTAATCAAGAATTAGGCAAACACAAACACTCAAGTAAGAGCATAATTTTCATTTCGGATGTTATATTGAAGTAAAGAGATGTTACTTATTTTCTTTCTTCTATTGATTTTTATAATTTAATCGTTATATTTGATTACTAAATTTATTTATCAAGTTTACAAAGTTAAAAAATTATTTAAAAGTATCACCTAACCAAGTTAATTATCGTATCATTCCTTCTTTTTTCCTCTAAAATACCTCTTATTATTTTTCTCGGATTTTTTTTTTAAAAAGTGTATCATATTTGTGTGATTTGTGAAGATTTGATTTTATTCATTTTCTTTTTGTTTTGAAAATGGATCTTGTGCTTTGCTTTGGAAAATTTATGAGCATAATCTATTCAAAATAACATTCAACCATTTACTGCTTCTTCTTCAGAAATTTTCTTCTTCCTCAAACGTTCAAATAATTATTTATCATTTTCGATGAAAAGAACCTTTTATCATTCTAGCTCTTTTCGATGAAACCACAAATAGGTTCGTTATAATCCTCGTCTTACGGTTCGTCATACGATCATCTTCGTTGTCGATCGGTCGTCGTCGTTGGTAGTTCATCAGTGTTAGTTCGTTGTCATCAGTTTGTCGATCGGTCATGGATCCCTCGTCATCATTGGATTTAAAATTTTTTAAAAAATTAAATTTTAGATTGAGTATTTATATTTTGAAAAAGGATCTGATTACGATATATCTAATGGAAAATAATAGTGGAATACTTTTGTGTAATTAAAATTACATAGGAATACATATCAAGAATATTTCCAAGTTTGAATTGCTATAAGATCTTTATCTTATTTAAAAAGACATTTGTTTGTATCGAAAGAACCGAAACTTTTGATATTTCCGTACCAAAAACCCGAGTAATCGGAACCAAAGATTTGGGATTGGACGAGAATCGAAATCGAAAATATTGGTACCGAACGGGAAACGGCCAAGAACGAGATCGTCTCGTATCATGCATTTTCCTAATTGAACATTTGATTTTTATTTTTTGTCATTATTCTATATGTATTTTATGTGATCATTCGTCTATCCATTTCTCTATTATATTAAGTTATATCAATATCAGTAAATTAAGATTTAATTTTTTATTCAATCATCGATAAAATTTTTTATACTGATTTCCTAAACCATCTTTTGTATTTTTGACATACCAATTTTTTTATATTTTTTATATACTATTTATGATATATAAGCCTAAATGAGTTTTTTCATTATTGATAATAAAAATTTCATTTACAAAATTTCATAATTTTTTTATTGAAATTAATATTTTATAGTATGTCCTTGTATTTGAAATTATAATTACTCTTCTTTTATATTTTTATTTTTGGTCAAATAATTACTCTTCTTATAACTGTAAATGATTTTTTATATATATAAAAAAGGCAAATATGGGATAAGGAATGCATCTTTCCTTCCATATGACCATGTTTTTTTGTTAAAGGTTCCATGTGATAATGTTTGATAAAGGAGGATTGAATAACTAATCATTAAAACGGTAAGCAAGTGAAACAAGTTTACGAACCTATTTGATTTAGCTTCATAAAAATTTAACTCGAGTATCTTTTATTAAGCTTGTTAGCCAAGCATGAGCTTTTCCTTAACCTCGAGTAACCAAGTGAGTCAAGCATGAGACTTATATGACTTGGCTCGATTGGCTCATGAACTTACTGATTTAAAAATACACCAGTCATTTCGATTATAGGTTTGTTTAAATTTCGAATTCACACATTTAAAATTTATTTTTCTATAAATACATAGTTTTCATAAGCCACAAACCTTCCATAATTTTTTTCTTGTCTAAAAAGTATCATATCTCTTATTTTTTACTCACTTGGTTTCATAAAACATATAATAAATTGATCGACACAAGAATTTATATGTGAGTTAAATTTTACACAAATGAATTATTTATCCTTTTTATTTTGTGAGTGAAAAAATGAGAAGTAATAATAATAATAATAATAATAAATAATAAGATGATGAATTGATGTGATATAATATATGAGAAAAAAATTTGTTCAAAGAAAAAATGAATGGTAGATATTAAACAGTGAAAAAAATGATTAAATTTAAAAGATGATATTTGAATCTCAATATTTAATTTATGTGTTTTAATCTTAATCTTTTATTTATTATTAAATATATTTATATCATGACATATTCTTTAAACCCACAATATATATTCCTCATTTTTTCTTAATTATGGTTTGGAGTTTTGTACAGCACTCCTCTCCTGTCCATGTCCGCGTGTGTTCAAACTAAACAGATGCTGTTTTATTATGTTTTTTTTGTATTTAAAAAATAAAAAAGATCTATACTCTAATTGAGAATATCAATTTCTTAAAAAATAAAATCAAAAAAATATTTAATAAAAAATATTTATAAAAAATTATATCCTTAAAAAAATTAAAAAATCCTTAAATTAATTAGAATCATGGGATAAAAATCCAACCATCTGATCTATGTTGGCTGTTCAACAGCCCAGATCCCAATCTCACTCCTCCACGCTTCTCCACGCTTCTCCACACCTCGCTCTCTCGCTCTCCTCATCACTCTCCGATCTCTCACTCACTCCCCTCGCCGCGGCCACCGCCGATTCGACTCCACAAATCTCCAATTCCGTCCCTGTGATGAAGCTGAAGATCAACAAAGCCTGCGATCTCAACTCCATCTCCGTCCTCCCTCCACACTCCAGGTCAAATCTCAAGAGGATTCTTCGATTCGAATTCATCTTCGTTTTCTATGATTCGAGTTTGCAGTCGATGATTTATTTGATTTTTGATTGATTTGATTGTGCGGTGATGTGATGTGATGGAGATCGAGCGGATTAGGACCGGCGAGTTCGGTCCTGGGAGGAAACGGATCATCGCAGATCAGGTCGCAGCCGTCTCAGCAGTCGTTTTCGCAGGGATTGTCGTCGCAGCATGGAATGTTCTCTCAGCTATCGCAGAATTCTCTCAATGAAGTCATTACTAATGATCAGGTATAGGTTCAGATATAGGTTTAGGTTAGGTTTTGAGATTCTGAGTTGAAATGTGTTGTGTTATGCGATTGATAGTCCAATGCCAAATGTTGTGATCATATTCGGAGTAATGTATAATGTTTGGGAAAGATGTGTGTGGTGGATCTGTTTTACGATTGGATAGTGGAATGGAGAAGTTGATTCTTGCTTATTTGAATAGATGAATGTGAAGTTCAAATAGCAAACGCAAAGTTTGAGTGAATTGACGTTTAGCCTAAGTTGAACAGAGGAATTCGATTCTTCGATTATATTGGAGCACTTAGTGCTGGTGTTTTCTACTTGTCGATTTTTCAAAATATGGAGTTAGGTATTAGCAATTGGATAAGGGATTGCCGGATCCTGTATGTATCATTGGATTAGATCAGGCAGGTGTATCCAGTTGTTGAATGGATTCTCAATTTCCAGTTTGATGAAATCATCAAACTGGAAATCTAGAAGTTTAGACTTTAGAGTCGATCTGATCAACCATGTTGTGTTTTCCTTCGCTCTCCTGTTTAGGATGCAATTTCCATGCCATTCATCCGGTGCTTATCAGACGTGAACCAATATCAGAATCGGCATGTCGTCTTCTCCTGAGTTGTTTGTATCTTGATATCATCTTTGCAGAGATTTTGTTCACAAGAAAGGGATAATTTGGTGAAGAAGATTGCTTGTCCGCCTCCTGTCTCTTACACAAGAGAAGAAAGCCAAATGCCAGTATCACTAACTTCCTCCAACTTTATGCGCAAATGGACATCAACTTCTGCACCAGAACATAAATGTATGGCTACTGGTTATGAGGCTAGCTCATGCATGCCATTTTTTGTTTATCTACTATTAAAACCATAGTGTAAGATCTGCATGTAGGAAAAGGGTTTCTTTCATGAAAAGTTATCTCCGTCAATGATGTCATAGCTTTTGTAATGTGCATTGGATGGTCATGATTTCTTCGATGCTTTTAATGCTTCTGACTTGAATATTGCTTCTCTATTTCCGCAGGTCAGACCAATGAGGATCTTGATCACAGGATTGCAACGATAGAGATGTCTCTTGGCAGGTTCGGAATTATCTTGGACTCTGTTCAGAGTGATGTCATGCAAATAAGCAAGGGGACTAAAGGAATATCCCTTGAATGTAAGTAATTCAAAATGTTAGCACCTTTACTACCTATACTTTATCAGTGAAACATTGTAACTTAAAACATATAACTTATGTCAGTAGACT
Organism: Drosera capensis; assembly: GCA_001925005.1. Taxonomy (NCBI): domain Eukaryota; kingdom Viridiplantae; phylum Streptophyta; class Magnoliopsida; order Caryophyllales; family Droseraceae; genus Drosera; species Drosera capensis. Next base: position 68,772 of record LIEC01011988.1, read on the forward strand.
GTGTAGGAAAAAAAATCATGGTCATGTATTGGTTCCACTGGAATTTATTAGGATACTTTGGTTTTTCTATGCAAATCAGTCTATTTGTATTTCCCTCTCTTCAGTTGCGTTTACTCTTCTCACATACTACCAGACATAGTATGTTGCCTTACCTATGAAGATTTCTGTTGCCGTTATTACTTGTCATTGGATGTCCTGAACGCATTTGGTTGCCAATTCCATGCTTCTTTCTTCTGAATTCTGCCAATTCCATGCTTCTTTCTTCAGACTTCCAATTCATCCTACTTTATATTTTTATTCTGATGAAACAAGAAAGCATACCTTGATCTTTGATTCCCTAAGACCTTGTTTCTCCTGCATATGGAAGTGGAAAACCGTATTATCTGCCCATCACTTTTTCTTTGATCTTGTTGTCCTTGCTTGATTGTTTGGGATAAAATGAAAATAGCTGGTACATGGAACACTATTTTGTGTTCGCAGCAGATCAACAGGAATATGATTGCACTTGAACTCGGTTGAACTATGCATGTTGACTAGCTAGAATGGTTTGTACTGATGAAGTATTGAGATTTTATTTTATTTTTTTCCAGTGGAATCATTACGGCAGAAGCTAATGGTTCATGAAGACTCCATCCATGTGCTGGTAAATCATCATATCTTAGTATGCAAAGCCCTGCTAACTAAGTATGTGTGACTGTTGATTAACCTTCATTTTTTGAAATGACCAGAGCCGTGGAGAAGAAGACATCAGAACTAGTCTTGATTTGGGCTTCAAATCAGTTATGGAACAACTTGGCAAAAATGCAAATCAAGACAAGTGGCAAGAGACTCTATCAGCTGTTCTGGCTTTCCCTGATCGCATGGAAGCATGTCTGCAGAAACAGAAGAATGAGATTTGGAGATTCTTTTCAAGTGAATTGCAGGCATGTTTTAGTTCATACTTCGTTCTGGCGTGATAAACTAATTCTAGGAATATGAACCTGATGTCTGATGATTCATTACTGGGTTGTCTCTCATGCTATGCTCTTGTTCAAGTTTCCACTCAAGTGATTGATTATTTCACAGAAGGTTTTGAATTTTAGTGGTTAGTGACTTTTGAACGTCTTCTTCACCTATGACCCCAATTCAATGGCCTTGTGCTTTCCCTATCACAAGCAGACACTTGCTAGCAACCTGAAGTCATCAAATCTCAGCCATTTGCCTGCTGCTGTTCTTCCACCAAAGGTGTTCCATCGGATTTTCTAGAAATTGACCCGTCATATCTGGAGGTCTAATGCCCATCTTGCTTGCGCTCTAAGACCTGCTATCATCTTTGTGAAGCTGCAGGTTGATCCTCAGTCTTCCTCGCAGATACCACTTGACAGAAGGTATGCTTAAGATTGAACTGTGATTAATAATCCTACACATGATACTCCAAAAAAAAAAATGTCTTCATGCTCTCGACACGCAGAGATATAAGGAGCCAACATCAATGATCTTCATCATTGCATCCTTCAAATATAGTGGCATTCGAATTACTAGACTTGAGTCTGCTATGAAACCTTAACTTCGAATTAATAGTACTTCACAATTAATTGTCTCAATTGATTTTATCCTCTATGTTTCAGATCACCTGTCCCGACAACCGTTGTGCCTGAAGCTCCTCGTGTTCCAAAGATAGAAGCTGGAAGATGGACCTGCGTGAAACCAGAAAGAGCCGATGATCTAAGTAGAAATGCCTCCAAAGCTCAAAAACAAAGGAGGGTATCTTCCATACAACAGGTAATATGGCGTGCATACTCACTTCCTTTAATTGCCATGGAAAAGTTAACCTCTAATTCAGTTTTGTCCCACAGTCCTGTCATAAATAAAATAGTCTTAGGAGCTTATTAGCTCTACATTATATCCGGAGAGTTGTACATTCTCGAAGCACAATCAACAACACCTAAGAACAAGCAATATTATGAATCCACTGTCAGCTTTTGTCCTCTGAATGAACCACTGGTCCATTGCTGCGTAATGGAAATAAATGAAACGGATACCTTAACCTTCGTCAAGTTTGCATCATGACCTGATCATGATCTAGATGAGGATCTGGATGGCATTTTTTCTTGCTCAATAGTGGACAAGGAAAAAGGTAACATGGTGAGAGTATTTGTTGCCCTTGTTTCATGCCTTTGCTTTGCTGCATTAATCTGATCATTCGACTTCCATTCTGTGATAATGCAGATAGCCATTTGACGGACGAAGCTAAGAAAGAGACTCAGCGAATTCTGAGCAAAGCTAGGAGAAGGAAAAGAAAGCTATGCAACGCTATAATCATAAATTGAAAAGGTATGATGATTAACTTCAAGCATGGCTCGTTGTGGCCGCTAGGTGTCTGGTTTACTTGGTCCAATTGCTCCCTGCTCTCTGCTCTGCCTTTTTGTGTGTGTGCATTGATTTGTGCTCTACTCCAACCCTATGGTGTCCCTACCTGCACCATGGTCATTTTTGTGTCTTTTTGTCAAGGTAGTTTTTTTTTAAATTGGGTTTCCTGTTTGTTGCTTTGATTACTCAGATTTAATGATTTTTTCTGTTTGGGACTTGTTTGGCTCAGTAGTATTATTTGAATTTAGTAACGGTGATGTTATATGAAGGACCGAGTATATGATGTCAATAATATTGAAAACATGTGAGTTTTGATATTATTTATTGGTTATTAAGGTAAATATAGGAGAATATTAACTCCTTCCCATTCAAATCGTAATATTAATTTTTATTGATAATAAAATTATTCATATTATGATTCGTTTGCGAGACGATAAAATATCGTTATATGTAAAATTATCGTGAAAGATTAATGATAGTTTAAATTATGTATTAAACTATCATTAATCTTTCACGATAAAATTAAAAATTTAATGATATAATTTTTTTTATATTATTAAGATAAATAATAATAAAAATTAAAAATATATATAATAATATAATGATGTTATGTAACTTGGATGGGTCGAATGGAATGGAGTATTAAGCAAAATTTTGTAGAACAGAGGAGGAAAAGCGTTGATGTTAGGCATGGATGTGTGATCAATATATCTAATCCTCTTTTTTTGGATGGGGCAATGAAGACAAAACATACTCAAGTTTTTCGTGGTTAGTGGCTGTCTTCTCACCAATGTGGGAGATACCACTTCAACCAACCAAATGTATATTACTACCGTATTTTATATTTCTTTCGTCTATGAAAGTTGTAATAATTTGATTGTGTATAATTATTGAGATTTTTTTATTGTGGAATGATAAAATGATATTTTTTGTAAAATTTTTATAAAATATTAATGATAGTTATTGTTGTGTATTATAACTTGGATTAAAAAAACTTTCATTTTTATGTTGTTTAATGATAAAACAAAACTAATCGAATTACGTACGAAATAATGTTAACCGTCAACTAATCGAAATGCGTACGAAATAATGTTAAATCTTTCGTGGAATAGTGGGAGTATTATTTTGATCGGATACGTAAGATGATACGAATTTCGATCGGTGTTGCGTAACGATCGAACGTTATTTTTTAAAAAAATATCATGAAATATTAATGGTTATCAGCGTTATGTATTATAATTTAAAATCAATAAAAAATATAAATCGTATCGTTTATATGAATAACGAAAATTTTCAAATTATTTATAAAAAAATACATGAAGAGAGAAATGTTGTGCAATTTATCAGACGAAGATAGTATAGCTTTCGTATGGTTAAGTACTATGTGATGTGTGTGCGTGTTTGATAGACAAAGCATTTTTAGATTTAGGCATCAACTTCGGTTTTGAATACTGGGTACTATCCCTCTTCCTATGGTTAGTAGTCCACATCACAAAGTCCTTAGTTATCTTGTTTTTTGCTTTATATCAGAGGTTTCTTTTTAATCTGAAGTATTTGCGAATATCAACTCCAAGAAGACTATTGAAAATCAATTGTCTAGATGAGTGTCAGTAACCAAGGGTGTTAATCGGGTTGGTTGGTTTGCTCGGTTTGTGTTTTTTTTTATGGTTTGGTTTTTTATCACCCATGATCAAAATCAAATTGATTAATTAATCGTTTTGGACATAAAAATCAAACCCATTTATTAATCGGTTTGATTTTTATGGGTTTTTAATGATTTTGTTTGTATGGTTTTAACGATCTTTTATGATTTCGTCTTAACTATTTTGAGGTTTTAATTATATATATCGTTCATTAAAATAATTTTATAATTTTTTACTATACGTGTTTGCAAAAATAAATTAGATATATTGAGTAAAAAAATGACATAAATTATGTTAAAAATATATGAACTTTATGATTTTCTTATTAACCAAATAAAAAATATTCGATCAAAAAAATAAAAAATATGATCGATGGTTTTTATTTTCATTTCTAACAAAAATAAATAAAGACATGATATCCGCTATACTAAGGAAATTATGTTATCTTAAGTTTAAAAATAATATAATGTGTTTGATATTTAATCTTAACAATATTATATAAAATAATTACGATAATTAATTTTAAACGGTTCGATTAATCGGTTTACCATCAGTTTTTCGGTTCGGTTCGTTTTTAAAATTACGATTTTATTTTGTAAACCAAAATAGAAGTATTTAATAATCGATTTTGATTTATCGGATACGATAACGGTTTGATAATCGGTTCCATCTTCGTTTTAACAGTCTTATCAGTAACTTCTAAATTTTGATTGGTGTTTGGTGTTATTTGTGCCTATCGGTTGTTTCTTTCTTGACAGCATCCATATTATTTATCGTGCTGATATGAGCCTAGTAGAAGATCATTACATTTGATTGTACTTTGGTTCTATTGTTAGGAATTATTGACAAACTATACTATCTTTCCAATGCTTACGACACAAGGAACCAATTGAGCAAGGCCAATGGTGGTCCACGCCTTTTTTAATCTAATCCGGTTCATGAAAGGTTGGCTCAGTGTCTACATCGGTTCGTCTCAATTCATAGGAACCGTTTGACTGAATCGAAATCTAATGTATATATTGAGATAGTTTAGGATGGATAGTTGGTGTTGTAATAACAATCATTATAAATTATATTTTTTTTTGTAAACTATATTGTGTTTTGTTATAAATTATATTTTTTATTTTATTTTATAAATAATCATATTGACTGCTACTGTAATCTCAATGAATTTTCTAATAGTTTATAGCACTGGTATATGTATATCTCTACTTTTCAGGTGATAGTGGAAGAAATAAGAGATGTGATAGTGGGATAGAGAAAGGATGATTTGTCATTCTAAGCGATTTTTATTTTTAAACGGGGAAATATTACATTTAATTTGGAATAATTCAAAAAAAACAATATTGCAAGTATTATTGAGGGAGTGAGCGAGCAAGCATATGATATGATTGGAAAAGAAAATATTTGTTTTGATATATCGTATGTCAAATAATGATTTAATGATTGAGATTTAAAAATATAAATAAATAATCAAAATTAAAAATAATAATTTAATCTTAATTATTTATTTTTATTGTTTTAGTTTTAATCGTTCGATTTTCGCTTGATATATTATGTGTTAATATATATAACCCCTTTTGAAAACATTATAAAAATACGGTTTTTTTTTTTATCTTTTTCATATCAACCACTCGACGGATACATGGCTAATTGTCCCCAACATACTCATCGTTGAATTCATTCACATTGTTAGCAGTACAAGTTTAGGGTAATCATCATCCATATACTGCTTAAAATGAGAATAAAAACAGACAACACAAATCACATCAAGTGAGGATTTGTTAGCTTGAGAGTTGTTTAGAGCATTTGCGATGATTGTTTTTGATTGATGTACCACCATGTAAGGCACCAAGTACACCTAGGTTCACGGTATCGTGACACATTACCGAACCCACGATTGTCTAGACATTACAAAATTTAGGAAATTCCAATCGTGTTAATTCAGTTCCTAAGCTGAATATTCCAGGTGAAGCAATGGAGAATTTAACTAGTAAAAGGAAAAAAAAGATGAAAAACGCAATCGATAATTTGATAGAGACAGAAATCACAATTTAAAAAAATAAAAAATGATAGAGACAAAAATCACAATTAAGTTTGCAAAGATTATCGAAATCTAAATGTCCTAATTACATTTACGCGTTAAGATTCTCGTAATCATGAGCCTTAAACGGCAAATCTAGGCGGTCCATTTCCAATAAAAAATATTTAATTTTAGCATAAGTCTAAAAATTAAAGCAAGAGAAGAACACCAAGGAAGAAAAACAGAGCAGAGCAAACAACACGAGAAAAGTAGCATTTGTGAAGTCAATGAAAGAGAAAGCTCAATGACCAATCCTAAACAATTTCAACCAATGTTGAGTACTCATATATTTTGTTTTTGGGTAAAATGACGACAAATTGGGTTTGTTGATTCATTTGCTTATTGTGATCATTTTCTACGTATCTTACGTGTTCCATTTTGATTAAGAGTTTAACTTTCGGTGCCACGAGTGTCAATTTTGGCTTGCTTAGAGCAGCATCTTCAATAACACTTGTTATATTTAACAGAGAATTTAATTTTTGACAATAAGCAATATAAATTTGAATATAATTTGTCAAAGTTATTTCAATGTTATCGTATCATATTTTAGCATCGTTGTGTTATAAATGGTCTATAAAATACAGCATGTGTGATGTTGAAGTTTGTGTTGATGATGGGTGGATTTGTATGCAAGATTGTGAATTGCATAAAAAAATATTTTTTATTTTCATTATTAAATTTGACAATATGAGAACATGCACGATAAATGTATTGTTAAAGATAAAATATGACATTTTCGCTAAATTTTTCACTCCGATGTAACAAAATTTCATGATAAATTAGGATTTTGCTAAAATCAATGCTAAATATAGCATTGCTATTTCTTCACTCAAACATTTTGGTGGCACAAACACATGAAAAAATTGACCAATGTTAAAATATAGTATAAGATCGTTGCACCAACGTTGTTTAAATATACTCTATCCTTTTCATAAGTTTGGTTATATTTATTATTTTGGGTGTCTTATAAATCTTATTTCCTTTATCCCATAAAAAATATAATCTTTTGATCGGACACATATGTCGATGTAAAGTTTGACATGTGTACAACGACGATCAAACATATTTTTTTTATAAATTTGTCATAAAGTATCAATAGTTGTGTAAGTTACAAATTTCAACTTAGTATCTGTTGCGAGACGATAAGACATGATTTGATATAAAAACGAGACTTGTTCATATATATATATAATGTAAAATACGTATATGTTGCATTCTTTATGGAATGAAGGAAACATAACACTTACAGTATTTTTCTTATTTGAAAATAATTTAATATTAAAATAACCATAATATTCTACTACACTCTATTGTCTCCTTCCTCATTCTTTTTTATCCATTCATATCAAATCCACAATTATCATCAAAAATCATAATATAATAATCAAAATATCAAATTCAACATACACATAAAAAAGATACTCTCTCAACCTTATAATATATACAACACTTGTTTATTTGAACTGTTCAAAAATATATAAAACAGATCATATTTAGCACTAATATTTTTACATGGAAAAATATCAAAATAATTATTATCTGATATAATATATTCACTATTTGTTCTCACAACTATTACAATAAACCTTATTATCATTAAAAAAAATTACTTTTTCATCAAAATCAATATAAATTCAACACACATATAAATTCACGTGTCGGATCAAATCATTATCTATATTATGAAAAAGGAGATAGTATATGGGATGGAGAGATTAGCATTTTTTACTATTCATTGTTAAATTATAGTTTAGTTTTTTCACATTTGACATTTTTCATCGGAGATGCTCACTAAGTCAAAATTTGTTATTAGCAAAAATGAAGCATTGGAGTGAGCTTTTATATAACATTGTTAAATTTTAACCATAATGAGTCATATTGTTGTTTTATTGTGATGCTCTTATTCTTTTGGAGTAAAGAATTATCCAAAATTATAAAAACTTAAAAAAATACCAAAAATATACATGAGGAAATTTTTTTCCAAAAACATACAATTTATTCAGACGATTTATTTTGAAAAAAGAAACAGAACACATTAATATAAAAATCAATTTATTCGAAATAGAACGTCTGAATAAAATATCAAATATATATATATATATATATATATATATATATTTCATTCAATATGATGATTACCATACAATATATATTGATTCCTCATAAAAACTTGTAAATTATACGATGAAAATTACCTAAAATATTGAATTTTTTTTTTATGTCTGAGTGACTTGGATTTATCTCTTTGGTTTCAATAGTCCATACAGAAAGCTTCAGTATCCATATCCATCGCCAATCTTTCCTTCCTTCATATTCGATATGATTTTAATACTAGATGTAATTGTGTGAAGGTGTATGTGTATGGCCCAAGTTACTCTCATGTGGAGGATTTCTTGTCCCCGAAAGCCGAATTGATGTAGTATTGCGATAACGGGATACCCACTTCGTCCCTGCCCCAATTTCTTCAATCAAGAGCCTCTTCCCTAACGGGATCTGAGACCGCACTCTCATGTGGACTGTGATTATGGACGGTGGCACGTAACGATGGACGACGGCACTCTTCATCTCGATGGCAACTGGACGACGGCGGCGACGATGACCGACGGTGGGGGGAGAGGCGATGGTGGCCGATGAGAGGAAACCAAGGAGGAGAGAAGAGAGGGGACGGTGGTGGTATTATTCGAATGATAATTTTTGAAAAATACGTTTTCATTCCATGTGTAGTTTTTTAGAATATTTTTTTTTTGGTATGTTTAGGTTATTTATTGTTTTATAAGTGAGCAATTAAAAATATGTTCTGAAGATCAATTGAAATACGCCTCACATAATAGACCTGTTGTCTTTTGTTACTTATGATAGAATTGATTGTTAAGTATAATATCAAAAAAAGTGTGTCATTGCACTCACAAATTCAAATATGACATCCTATCAGTATTTGACGTAAGTATTTCGGTTTAGTTTTGTTGTATGATATTTTCAATTCTGTTGGTTTTAACGTCCTGTAGTATTAACAACGATTTCCATTATTTTGAACTATTATACTCTATGGATGGTTCATAATATCCTCTTCATTCCAACAGAGTTCTTCTTCTTCTTTATTTTGCCCTTTGTTTGGTTGAGCATTTTGGAGGACACTTTGCATAATGTAACTACCCTCCATATGAAAGCTTTCTATGCCGACAGTGTGTTTTGGGGACCCCAAAAGGAGAAAAAGAAATCATATATGTTCAAAAACTTTATCCATCAATATCATTTTCATAGAAAAGTTTGATGCAACAATGGGCATGCTAGCTCTTGGATACAAGTCATGAGGCATTTATTAGCTTCTTGGTATAAGAGCGTGCATCTTAGTCGTTATATAGGGTATATTGTGATTTAGACATAACACTATATATGATTTAAGAAAGAAGCCATCAAAATCTTATTTAGTTGGTTGGAAATCCAGTCATAGAATTTATGATAATTAATATAAAAAAAATCTATGATAAAATAATTTCTGATTATTAATTTTCAACAAAATCAACTATCAAACATGACGTAGCTCTAACACTCACATGCAAAAAAATAAAAATAAAAATCATGCTCCCATCATGAGATCTTACAATCTTCCGTGGAGGAATTTGAAAGTGATTAATCATCTAATCCAAATGGATCAGACAATACTTACTTGTAAATCAAATTTGCTGATCCTCATTATCCACCAATAAAATTATCAACAAAAATGTCGAGACTATCTGGTCATCTCATCTCATTATGCATCAACATAAACCTGATCGTATCCAATAGCACACCAATTAGACTTTAATCTCATAATTTCAAGAACAACATTACATATATCTTAATCATTTATTTACTTTTAACCTAACTCCACCTCATATTAAACATACCCAAACCACCATCTCATTCTTCTCCCTCGAATCTCCATCATTAAACCAAAAAAGTTCCCATTGCCAGCTCCCAAACTTTCCCTCTTTTTTTTCCCTCCACTGTCATCACCCTTCACCAACTACTCATTCCCATTGAAAATAACCCCAAACTTTCACAGAAAAAACCACACAATCTATGTGTGCGCAGTCCAGGCTGTTTCTTAATCAGAAATTGAAATCGTACAGATCAAAAAAATACTACCCAATTGAAAAAAAGCTGTTGGGTACAATCCACATTGATCAGATGATGATTGATTGACCGATAAATTGCTTGTTTGCTAGAATGGCAAGGCAGGAAAAAATCTGCCTCAAACCCTAATCAGATTTGATTCCAATTGGTCTTTTCATTTTCTCATCAAAGCTTTCACCTTTCCAATTCATGAACTTCTTTTTTTTTGAGTTTTTTGTTTTTTGATCACTTTTTGGGAGGGTTTGATGGAAACCCACATGCTAAATTTCCATTGAAATGGTGAAAAGGGGGTTTTGGGTCGGTGAGTGAGACCACTAGTTGTTTCTAGGTCTTCTTCCTTTTTGGTCTGTGCGTGGACCCATAAATTTGTGAAGAAAGTGAGTGCAAGTGGGGATTTTGATGTTTTTTTTTTAATCTGGGTATTTGAGGGTCTAGTCAATTTGTTGATCTATTGGTGTTGAAGTTGATTTCTGGGTTCATGGTTGCTTGATTGAAGGAGATTGGAGGAAACCCTTTTGAGGGTTTGGATTGGTTCTGTGACAAATTCGCGCTCTTAGATTCGAGTTTGGTTAAATACTGCGGAGAGGTTTGAGTTTGGAGGTTGCTTGATTGTTACGCAGTTGGAGAATTGTGGGTTTGAGTGAATTTGAATGCCAGAAGATGCTTTCATGGTGAAGAGATTGCTTCTATGGTTGGAGTTGCAGGATACTGTATTGGTCTTGCGGATCACAAAATTGGAAGTTTTGATTCCATTTCAATACAAAGGGTGTGCTTTTGGTGTTTTGGCTCATCTTGTTTTTGGAGAAGCTTGCTGGTTTGAGATTGGAAATTTGAAGTTCTATACTTGGCATCTGTCTTGGGATGAATTCAGTTCCTCTTGCTAGGTTCATCTAATTCAGGGTGTTCCATTTCAGGTAAAAGTTACTTCCTATGCTGATTCGAGTAATATTAGATTTGTCCTTGAAGTTGTTGGAGGGTAAGTGCATTCCTTGTTGCTTGCTGATCATGACTAACTTTGTTATCAATGTGATGTTCTTGCTTCTTATCCTGATTCATGCCTTGGAAATCTTTGTTTCGCAATTGTCGATTATTTTCGTTAGTGGTGTGATGTAATAATTATGATACAAATTAGATAGCGATAAAAATAGGATGCAACATTACTTGATGGAAAATGAGAGATTTTGGGCAAAAAAATGGGGGTACATATGTGAAATATATTATGGAAAATACAAGAATGGTACGTGTTTTTTACCATGTTATGTGGTTCAGTCATTGGCCCTCGAGTATCAGGCTTTTGCACCTTGTTACCTTGTAGCTCTTTCGCACCTTGGTTCCCCTTCAATGTTCTTGCTTGGCGTCTAAGAATTTAGTCTCGAGTGCTTTTTGTAATGCATGATCTAATTTTTTGGAATTTCACTGTTATTGTTGGAAATCTGGAACGCCGTCCCTTATCTTTTACAAAATGCTCATTGTGTTGACCGTTCCTGGTGTCTTCAGTTTTGGCAGGACAGCAAGTTTGGAAATCTGAGATTTGCCAGCTCAATATGGCTAAGAAATCTACAAGGAGTGTGTCCCGTTTTGAGAGGGATGAATATGGCTGTATTAGGGGATTAATCAGCATGCTTGACTTCCGCCATGGTTGTGTCAGTCAAAAAATGCTTCCCGACAGGAAGCATGGGAGCAAGCGAGTTTTAAGCAAACTAGAGACACCGAAGGATTGTTCTGAAATCAATGTAAGGCCTTGGTATTCAACTGTGAATAACTTTTCTTCGAACGAAGAAATGTCATCTACATTGTTGTTGCGTCCTGACCTATTCGCATTTTTATCTTTGTTTAGTCTGATAAAGATAGTGAAGCTGCTAGAGACGATACTGCCAAGTTAAGTGTCAAAGAGCTGATGGAGGAAGAGATGATTGGCGACCAAACTCAGAAGAAGAATGCAAGTTCCGCAGATGAAGAACCACAGGAAGTTATATCTACCAATGCAGTTTATGCGAAGAAGAAGCGTAGAAGAATGAAAAAGAAGTCCTTTGACCTTGGGGATGCTGAGGAATCAGTTTCTATGAGCATTGCTTCCGCGAAGCATAAAGCGTCAAAAAGTTTAGACTTAACTCTAATGATGGAAGAGCTATGTAGCCAAGTTCCCACGGAGCACGGTAACCATCCTACTCAGGACGCTGACAGTGATTCTGTGCGGCAGCCTACACTGGATTCTTCTGTTATAGAACAGCAACTGGGAGAAGTGGCAAAAGTGTTCATGGATCACTTTTCTAATGAGAAAAGTTTCACAAAAGATGGGAAAATTCGACCTTCCAAGGAGCTTCTCGATGCGCTTCATGTTCTGAACTCGAACAAAGAAACATTTATGAAGCTTCTCCAGGATCCGGATTCGCAGTTGCTCTTGCACTTGAAAAAGCTGCAGGATTCTCGTGTGAGGAAGGACGAAAACTCGCAGCAATTGCTTGAACAAGTACTGGACACCGATAAGCAGGACAGCTTCTTCTGGAGGACATTCAAAGGTCTTGAAAGGAGTTTGTCCAAGAGAAATGACATCTGTCAAGATTCAAACAAAATAGTTGTTTTAAAGCCCGGGACTCCAAATTCCAACAATTTGGAAACTCATAGTAATGGCCTGATTGAGAGAGGTTCCTCTAACTTCTCTTTTAGTGAGTTCAGAAGAAGGTTAAAGCTTGCGGTGGTGAAAGGGTTGCCGGATTCTAGGGATGTCGAGAAAACTGTTGGCGGGGAAAATGTGTTGTCGCCAAGAAGCCCAAGGAAAGACCATTTCTTCATAGAAAAAGCTCCTAGACCACCTTCTAATTTGAAGAAAGGAGAGTACAAGGGGAAGCCCATAGATGGTGAAGCGATGACCGAGAATGCAAATTCTTTTGTAGCTGATCAAAGAGCATCAAATATCTATGTCGAGGCGAGGAAGCATCTTGCTGAGATTGTGGGTAATGGTGATGTGGATTTAGAGTTCCTGGGCAGGCTAGTTCCGAAGTCGCTGGGGAGGATTTTGTCTTTCCCTGATTGTAACTCACCTATCTGCAGCCCAAGACAAGGTGGAAGTCCTGGCTTCGCAGCCATTCAAAGGAGACCATCTTCTTTCCATGAATCTCAACGTGCTGAAGAAGATATATGCCATCAAGCACAGGAAATAAACACTAGAACTGAAGATTCTGCAAATCGACAAACAGAAGGACAGGCTTCTTTGAATCAATGCAGCGAAGGTGAACCATCTGTCAGAGAGGAAAAATTAGTGGATGAAAAATCTCAACTCAATCATCACAATGCACCAGTGAGCAGTTTGTCCTCTAGGGAAGAGGACTCTGTAGGTATATTTTGTCACGGATTATTTCCATCATTGTCTTTGTTTTCGTGCTGCATAAAGTTTGAATCTTATTTAGCTTGTTCCTGTAACATACAGTTGCCACGGAGGTTTCAAGATCAAGTGATACAGAAATAGAGGAAAGAAGCCATCGGTTAAATTCCTCGTCTGTTCTGTGTAGCTCATTCAGCAATGGAGATGTCGAGGTGGTTAATTCATTGCATGAGTTTGAAGAGATAGAAAGAGCTTTAGAACTGGTAAGTGTGCCTTGCTTGCATGACATTTTCATGGCTTCATTGCTGCCTTCTCCCCCTCTGAATAGAGATAGAGGAAACAATCATTTATCCTATCTCATATCGGACGCAACTCACCAACATGGGAAAGCATTTGATGGTTTCGTGGTTTGTATGTTTTGTCGGTAATGTTGCTATAATAATCCTGCAACTATATCACGGAGCTTGAAACCGGACGGTGGAAGGCTCTCACCTACAGCGAGATGCATGAGATGCATATTCATACCCTCTGGAGCGATTGCACTTTTTTTGCCACCTATTGACCTACCTTTCATGCTCTGAACTCTTCACTAGTTGTTCATCAAAATGCTAATTCATGCATTGTACGGGATGAATAAGGATAATATAAACAAATAGTATTAAACTTATATAGATTAATGTAATTTGAATTTGATTGTTTTTTTTTTTTATAAAATCTTTCAAAAGTTATTATTTTATTATAGTAAAAACGATTTCATATATATAACTCTTAGGATTTCTTATAATTATTTCTTGGTGAAAGATTTGACATATTTAATTATTATATATTTTTATTTGATGTAAATATTTTATGTTAATTTGAGGTATTAATTTTTTATTATAATTACAGATATAATTGTTCAGATTTTTTAACTTTGGTTAAATCTAATATCGTTAAAATTTAATCTTGATCTTTCAATTCATAATCAAAGGTCATAAATTAATTGGATAAGTTTCTGTTAGTCTAAATAAAATGCATTTATTTTAGTATCTATTAAAATTTTTAAATGATAATAATAATCTGTCATATCGTTTGTCATTTAAAAATGATTTGGTAATACCATATATGATATAATATTGATTTGTACGCTTGTTATAATTTTTTTTTGATAAAATCTATCAAAAGTTATTGTTTTATTATACTTGAACACGATTTCATATATAAAATTGTTAGAATTTCTTATAATTATTTCTTTATGAAAGATTTTGCATATAATTATTTAATATTTTTTATTTGATCAAAATATTTTATATCAAATTTGAGATATTAACTTTTGATTATAATCACAAATATGATTGTTCAATTTTTTTTAAGTTTGATTAAATATTTAGGTTAAAATTTAATATCGTTAAAATTTAATTTCGATTGATCAATTCATAATCAAAGGTCATAAATTAATTGGATAAGATTTTGTTAGTTTAAAATAAAATAAAATTACTTGATTATCCATTAAAAATTTTAAATGACAATGATACCCATGCCATCGAAATGGTTTGTCGCGGTTTGTTACGTTTAAAAGCGACTTGATAATACGATATATATTAGATTAGATTAGATGTTAGATTAAATTGCTACATAAAGATTTGTATGGAACTTGGCTCTCCAAGTATTTCATAGATGAATTTAGTACCTTTTCGAGTTCATTTTTTTTTTCAAATCATAGTTGGTTCTGATTTTTGCTTGCTAATTCTCTAGGATGCATTGGAAGTATCCTCCTCGTCGGCTTCACAGTCAGGCTCTTCTCCCATCAAGGTGATCATCAAAGGTCTGGATGGTACAATTGATCCAGTGAACCAGGCGAGCCCAGATTCTGTGCTTGTTCCACTTTACGAAGAAGAAGATGGCATTAGCCCTCCAGTCACAAAATCCTTGCCAGGCATGTTTTCTCTATAGTACGTTTCATTCTAAATATCCCCGAGAACCGTAGCGAGATGCTAATGGTATCATTTATCAATGAACAGGCGCAGCTATCGTGCCAATTCAACCGAGACAGATCCAGTTTGAAGAACAGATTCTGCCATTTCTGGACCAATTTGCCTACATAAATACCTGTGGAGAAGACAAGAAATCCATGTTTGAGTTTGTCAAAGCAGTGGTGCAGAAATCTTGCTTGACTTGGTATGAGCTTCTTCGGAGGTCTCTTCTGTCGGATTGCATTCTCGACCCATCAATATTTGATGAGTTAGAGTGTCTTCAGGACCGGCTTTGCGATGATCCAAAACTCATCTTTGATTTGATTGACAAAACTCTCGTGGAAACTCGCTTGCATTGTCTGGGTCCTACTTTGTCCTCTGGAATGTCATTCATTTCGTCCGAGTTCAAAGGGAAGGATATCTTTGCCGAGATATGGAAAGGAGTCGAGTGGTACTTCAGGATCGATGGCCTGCCACGAACCTTGGATCAGGTTCTTGCATTGGATTATAGGAAAGATCAGCAATGGTCGGATCTTAGACCTGATACTGAGGGTATTGGGATTGAGATAGAGGAATCCATTCTGGAAGAACTGATAGAGGAAACCATATCGGACTGCATGATCTGCGACAAAAAGAATGAATCCATGGTCCTCCCGCTCGAATCAGTGGATTCTGAATAGGGAAAATCTTGCCACAGGAAAAGATCCAGTTTCAGCGACTACCACTGTATCTATCTTGGCAATGCCATAGCTCTCTCTCGGAGCCTTTGGTTGCGCAAGTCGTCTGAGCTTTCTTCCGACATAGCTAACACAGAACCACTGCTGCTAACTTCATCTGGTTCATTCAAAGTCGTCATTGGAGACCCCTGTAAGTTGACATGTACTGCTTCTGAGATAATAATTGTCTATGGTTTTTCGACAGTCTGTGTTCCCCGTCATGATAGGCTTGCATACCGGGGAACCGTTCGACCCAAGGGTCGATGTTTGTCATAGTTTACGGAAGGTCTGAGGCATTCGTGCCGATTTGTACCTTAACTGGGTTTGTGCTGCTGGTTTGGTGTGGTTTTGTATTGTATCAAAGTGGTTTGATAGTATCAGAAACTGGTTTGTACATGTAACTAGAGAATAATTGTGGAATGAGAGTCATAATATAGTGCTGATTTTTGCTGAGCTTGTTATATGGAATGCCCGAAAAATGAAGGAAAGAAATCAATGCAAAATAAGCTGCTGATTTCTTGGTAAACATGTATGATGAACTGGTCTCTCCAAGATAACGCGATCTTCTTGCTGTTCAGGTACCTCTTGATAATACCCATGCACAAAATGGTTAGTTTGGATCATGTACAGGAGTGGAGATTGAGACACGAAAATGGTAGTCTTCGGAATTAAGGCGTATCGAATTTTTGTTATCCTACCACTGAACACACTTTACAACTAAAAAGATCGCGAGTTGTTATAAGAGGTCGATTCTATAATACTTCTGTATTAGTATCAAATTAAGCATGTAAACATAAAAAAAAAAGAGAACACGTGTTACATTTTAAGAACCAAAGGGAGCACTTATCTTTTAGACTTCAGTAACATGGGGTAACTTCCTTTCACATTCTCTATTTCAATTCTATTTATGGTATGTTAATGTGTTTATATCTTCAAACACTTTAAAGAAAAAGGCATATGGGTACTTGTCATGCAACAAAGACACAATCAAAATCAATAAATACATGAAGAAAACAAAAAAACAAAACAATGAATATGAAGTCTCGATTCACATTTATAAAAATTACAAATTCATTTTACATGAAACACACATAATCAATCAACCAATAACATATACAATCAGACCATATATCCTATCTAGAATCTAAACTTGTTCTTCATAATATTTTTGTTTACCAATAGTCACATGAATAGGAACAACCCTTTTTGGCAAGTTTGACAACATGAGGAACCAAAGCCATGGAAAGTCAATTGCACCAGGGAACAATCCCACATAGAGGAGACCTAAACTAAGCATGGAAAACCAACTAGGAATCATAGAACATCATAATATTCATATTCTCTCACACACCAATGAAATCTACAAACACAAAAAAGAGTTAGATCTCTCCATCTCCTCGTGCTCTTGTATGCCATAAAACACAAAAACATAAAAAACAAAAACAAAATCTTCTGTTTTTTTTTTTGCTCATCTTCATCCTCGCAGCTCAACAGTCAGCTTTCTTCAACACAACCAAGACTCAACCTTTCACCTTTTCATCATCTCTCTTCGACCCTGAAACCTTGTTCGATCCTCGATTCGCGCCCCCAATTGAATTGAGTCTGCTTCAATTTCGATACCCAGTTCGCGGATTCGCTGTTCTTGAAATTTGGTGAAACCCTAATTTGGGGTCTGGTTTCGAAACCCTAATTGGGAATTTGAGGTTTCGTGTCATGGTTGGTTTAGGTATGTTCCTTGTGGTTTTTGGTGATCTGGGTTGCTTGGGATTGAGCTAATAGGGGGTAGTTTTTCTTGGGTTTTGGGCGGTATGGTATGGCTTTGGCTTCTTGATTGCTATTGCTAAGTTGAGTTTGGAGTTGTTTCGAGGTTTGTGCTGATGTGATAATCTGACTGGTTTGCTTATGGGACCTTGAGAGTTCGTGCTGGGAACTTTGGGGTTAGTGGGGTGAGACTTTTTTATCAGTGATTTTGTTGGGTTGATTTGGTGGAATGGATTCGTGTGCTTGAATTGCGGTGCTGAGCTTTTCGTTTCTTGGTTTTGGAAGGTTTTAGGGTGGTTTTATGATTTAGACTATTGTTTTTCCAGGGCGGTGGCAGCTTCATTGAGAGTGGAGATACTTGCGCGGGTGGATGGTGCGGGCATTATGCCGCTGGTAGTTCGGAGAAATGCAAAGGTATCATGTTGCTAGCTCCACCACTGCAGTGAATAATAGTGGAATCGGAGGTCCGTCAACAAGGGATACTGGCAGAGCAGACTCATCACCTTTGTCGGGAAACTTCTCCATAAATCCGCGGTAAATGTGCTATGGCGCCTGTTGTCTTTGGCATACTTCAATTTTTTTTTCATGTCATCGAATATGCAAACTTGTCTTCACGGATGAATCCACGTCAAAGTGTATTGTACTTTTAGTGTTAGTTGGAAAAATTCGTTTTAACTATGTACGATTTGAGTCAGGGAAAGTACACCTTGCTGGCATGGTAATGAAGTATATTTTGCCCAGTTGATGAATGCAATTTCATCAATACCAGAAAGAAGTCATGCTCTGTATAGACCGTATTGTATCCTTGCTCTCATTCTGGTGGTAGTTTGTCATATGGAATGCAATTTGCAGAAATATCTTATCCTTCTTGGTTTCCAAGGATATGCATTAACTGACTACTTGACGTGCGCTTTTGACTTATCTTAAACCAACAAATGGCGGTATGGACTCTGAAGTGTGCTCTTTCTTTCTTTCTTTTTTATTTTTGAAATATTTTTCGGTACTAAGGGATGCCATTTGAGGCTCCATGTTCAATGAGTATATTTGTTTTGTTTGAAGAAGTAGAAGTTTGATTCTGATATTTATTCCAGCTTCCATGTTTCATGGCGTTTCTAGCAGACCCATCAGTAGCAAATTGATGCAAAGGCCATTAACTCTCTCCCTTCTTTCGGAAACAAATGACTGACTTCCCTTCGCGGTCCTGTTATTATTGTTAGGATGATCTTTTTTTTCTGGCTTCTCCAAAACCATGTTGTAAATATCATATGGTTGTTATTTGTCGATTATTTTTCTTTGTATGACAATATCAGTGAAAAATCAATTTCTTACACCTTGTTAGGCCTTGCTCTTTACTTTCTTTTGCATCTCCTTGTCTTCATTTTCGAGTTGTATGGTTGTTTTTGGCTTATGGTTTTTTCCTGCAAACCTTTTCTATTACTGCTGTAAGTGAAGATATATTTGGTTTTCATATTATATATGTTGTTGTGTCACAGAAGGTCATCCCCACAACTGACACCATACAAACTGAAGTGTGATAGGGAGCCTCTAAATCCGCGGTAACTAGCTGTTATTTTTCTCGGTGATAACTGGCTTTCGCTTTACTTTACCAGAAGTTAAGTGCTTTATTACCCGAATTTTCCGTTATCAATCATTATCCTGTTTTTTCTTTTGTTTGTTCAGCCTTGCCCCCCCTGATTTTCAGCCTCAAACTCCGAATTGTCCGGAGGAGACTTTCACTAGGGAATATGTGCTATCTGGATATCGAGAAACAGTTGAGGGACTAGAGGTATAAACCCTCCTTCTGCCATGAATTTTTCTTACGATCTTTTGTTCCTTTTAGCATTATGCTTCCCAAATTGGTAATCAAATTTTCCATCCTCCATTTATATTGTTCCTTATAGAGCACTCACATTGGTTATGTAAAATGGAGTAGATATGTATTTTGGATTGTGAAAACTAGAGATTTTGGGAGGAAATGCTCCGCATCAAAATGTGTATTCTTTCTCTAAAAACCACAGCGGTGATCAGTGATTCTTCACATCACTATTCACAAAGCCACATTGAATGAAACACTATTCGTAATCTTTGAAATAAAATATTATTATTTTCCGACTCCCTCAGTTCATCTCTCTCATTATCATCGCTACTAATATTTTAATGTTAGAGTAGAGATCCTGATGAAAGAGATTTGTAAATAGAGAATGTGTTGAATCATTTTGACGCGGATGCCCTTACTCATCGAAAGACATGCATAGAATCCCTTTCTCCTATTGCTTCTCTTGGTCTCATGAGACGAATAAAGTAACATTTACTTCATACTTGTTAATCGGTCACACTGAATTTCTTGTTGCCATTTTTTTTTCTCACGGTTTCAGGATTCTAAAGAGATATCCCTAACACAAATCTCCACTTTCACAAAACCTGCCGTCCTCAAGTGCAAAGAGGTAAATGCTTTAAGTAAACTTCGGATGACGCTGACAAGTGCAATCTATTTAATTTGTCTTGCTTTCGGAGGAACTCCCTTTTCTTATTGGCTACCTGACTTTTACTTTTTTTCTAAGGCGATCCGAAAACGACTTCGAGCTATCAATGAAACTCGTGCCCAGAAGAGAAAGGTAATGAAGACTATCCTATTTTTCTTGTTTTGCAGTGACATGTTTTTACGAACGTCAGTTCATATATATCGGAGTGTTAATTATTATATGCATTACTGATGGAACAGGCTGGGCAAGTCTATGGCGTTCCTCTTTCTGGATCGCTGCTCAGCAAGCGGGCCATCTTTCCTGAGCAGAAGCCATACAGTGAAGATTTCCGAAAGCGGTGGATAGAGGTATGGACCTAGAACAAATAAATGAACCATCCATTTCTGTCTAGAGATCTGACTGTATATGTTCTGCGCTTGCAGGGTTTATCTCAAAATCACAAAAGCCTGCATTTATTGGCGGATCATGTGCCTCATGGATTTAGGAAGAAGTCTCTTTTTGAAGCTCTTATTAGGAACAATGTACCATTGCTTCGAGCGACTTGGTTTATTAAAGTAACTTACCTCAATCAGGTAACTCAATTTTTTTATTCGATCAATTCTCTATTTTTAAGCTAGCTATAATAGCTTCCCCAATTCTTTAGTTTAATGTCATTTTCCTTTAGGGAAGATACTTCACAACATATTTGAGTTATAGATCTTATATTTTATGCTGTTAGATTAATTGAACACTATTATGTGCCTTGTAATGGGGCTCAGAAGCTTTTGATGCATTGGTGTTTCGGAGATTCATATAATTTATTCTTGGATTTGTGATCTCTATTAGAACCATAAAACTTGTGCAGGGCATTAATCTACATTTTAGGGTAAAAAAATCACAATTGAGCAAAGGGCTTTCATTTAAAATAGACCAATTCCCAATTTGCTGGAATAATTATTCGAATTGAAGCTCAATGCTTGCTGACCTTGGTATTTATGTTCCTGCATATGTTTTCGCCTGTTCTTCTTTTATTCACAAAGGCTTTTATAAACATTGAACGATTCACAACATTTCTTTTTTATTTTTTTATGTGCTGTGTTATCACATAAAAAATAGTTGGTGACTGAAAACTAGAGTATGAAAGGTAAACCATTATTATGAAGGATTTTGCATATAAGTTTCTCTATGCAGTTTATACATATCAATTTGTTTTCTTATTTGGAATGTGTATATATTTGTTTCAGATTAGACCTGGAGTATCTGGAACTCCTGACAGAACTTATGTATCCCGCTCAGAGCTCTGGACGACGGATATTTGTGATTACTTGCAGCACCTTCTGGATGAATCTTTATCAAGAAGCAATTCTCATTCCATTCCACACAATAGGGATCGGTCCCCACAGACAAACTATGCAGGGTCGTTATATAACAAAAGTGATACCAATTCTGCAACTCCTGATGGCGAGGAACCGTCATTGCATTTTAAATGGTGGTATATGGTGCAGCTAATACACTGGCACCTCGCCGAAGCACTCATACTTCCCTCTCAGATGATTGATTGGGTTCTTCTCCAACTTCAGGTTAGTTAGTTGTCACAAGTTTATATTTAATACTGAATTCGGAAGTAAATTTTTTTCATGAGTCAACACAGTGTGTGATTTTTGCAGGAAAGAGATCTGCTTCCGGCTTTACAATTTCTTCTTCCTATTGTTCATGGGATTATAAACGCCATCATATTGTCTCCGACTTACGTGCGTAAGCTTGTTGACATTTGTCTGCATTTTCTAAGGGATACTTCTGCAGGGGCAACTGGTCCTGTTGACAATCCTCAGAGGACATATCTGGTCTCTGTTGTTATCGAGATTCTTCGGTATCTGGTCTTGTCTGTACCGGATACCTTCGTAGCATTGGATTGTTTTCCTTTGCCACACTCTGTGGCAACTTTTACTTTGACTGGAGATATTCAGAAGAGATTTTCTTCAAGTGGCCGAGACAAATTGGTTGATGCGCACTACCAATCCTTGTGCTTTAATCACACGGTTTCATCTATTCAGAAACATGCAATGTATTTTCTTAAGGCTGCGAGCCCTGGACATCTGGGGCACAGCATTGCAAAGGTGGTGCAAGCCTTGGGTAATGCTCTTGTACTTGGAGATATTCAAGAGGCTTATGAGGTCCTGTTTGAAGATTTCTCCGGCGTTGCAGTTGTGGAACCTTGGGTTTCAGCAGTTAATCCGATACTAAGATCATTGATGAAATGGATAGGCTCCATGAGTTCGTCATTTGTTTGCTCAGTATTTTTGCTTTGTGAGTGGTGTACCTGTGATTTTCGGGACTTCAGAACTGTTCAGCTTGACGAACTGGAATTCACGGGGAGGAAAGATTTTTCTCAAATATACATTGCAGTTAGGCTTCTGAAGCTGAAGATGAAAGATCTTCGGAGACCAAGTAGGGACAAGAAATGCAATTTTCATGGAGCGCCGAACATGTTAAAATCTCCTGGTTTGCAGAACACTCATGATGAGAAATCAGAAGTTCAGGGCGTTTCTGTAAAAGATATGAAATCATCTGATATATTTGAAAGCCCTGGTCCGTTGCATGACATCATAGTATGCTGGTTAGATCAGCATGAAACACGCAAAGGTGAACGTTCCAAGCGTGTAGAGTTGCTGCTCGTTGAACTCATTAGGTGTGGCATTTTTTACCCTCAGTCATATGTGAGACAGTTGATAGTTAGTGGAGTTATAGATGGATGTGGGCTTCCAGTTGACTTGGAGAGAAGGAGAAAACATTTTCGGATCTTGAAGCAACTGCCAGGTCCCTATATCCGTGATGTTCTTGAAGATGCACAGATTGCGGACGCGTCTTTGCTTTCAGAAGCGATTCATGTCTATTCGAATGAACGGCGGCTTCTGCTCAGTGGCTTGCTTACAGATGATGACAAAAACATAAATGATACTGATTATGATATTAAACCAGTGTTTTTACGTAAACACAGGCCAGTCTCCGAAAGGAAGGCTGCCACGCCTTCGCTGAATTCATTGAAAACTTCGCTATCAGCATCCAGCTTGTCTGTTCAGAGCAGCAAGACCAATCCCAACATCGAGGAGCTGAAAGCTGCTATTTCTCAATTGTTGCTGCTTCCAAACAGTACCAGTTCTGTCGAGGCTGGAGTCGACGAATCTCAGGCAACTGTGAAGCGGTCAACTGATTTGGCAGATGGAGCATCTAACTGTGAAGAGTGCCGAAGAGCAAAGAGACAAAAGCTTGGCGAGGAGAGAAATCCTTACTCTCAAGGGACACCATCTAGCCCATTTGACGATGAAGATGCCTGGTGGTTAAGAAAAGAACCTAAGATGGCCGAGTCAGTAAAAGTTGATCCACCTCTTAAGCCAAACAAGCAGGCCTCAAGGGGTCGGCAGAAGACTGTACGCAAAACTCAAAGCCTTGCGCAATTAGCAGCTGCACGAATAGAAGGTAGCCAGGGTGCGTCCACTAGTCACACATGTGACAATAGGGTAGGCTGCCCTCACCACAACGGTACGGAGGAATCTCCAAAATCGTTGGATGGCAACAGAGGAAATGCACTTTGTGGAGATATTGTTTCCATCGGAAACGTCTTGAAACAGCTGAGGTATGTGAAGAAAAGATCTATTGCTGTTTGGTTGGTGGGTGCCATGAAGCAGCTAGTAGAAAGCGCTGAGAAGACTGTTCCCAAGGTCGGGCCATTCAATAGGCCAATTTCTTCTGCTGATGAAAGGAGCTCGATACGATGGAAACTTGGTGAAGATGAGTTGTCGGCGGTGCTATATTTGTTGGATGTTTCTAATGATCTTGCTTCAGCTGTCAGGTTTCTCATTTGGTTGTTGCCCAAGGCTCCTTACAACTCAACTACTCCCATCCACAGCGGGAGAAATATGACGATGATGCAGCGAAATTTAGAAAGCCATGCTTGCGATGTGGGCGAGTCATTTCTCCTGTCATGTATTCGAAGGTATGTTGTCCTACTAAAAAATACCGTCTTTTATCTTTGGCCTTGGAGTACCCTTTCTTTATTTCTGTCTTTTATTATATAAAAAATCTCAGAATTTGTAGAGCGTAGAGTTAATTAAGTGTCCTTATGCTTTCTGACGTTTAGCTCTATCGTTGCATGCTATATTGATTTTTTTGATCTATCAGCTTGCATACTAGAATGTCGAGGGTGTTTTGGTCATGGGCTGAAGTGTCTGAGAAAATATCCTTTTCTTCCCTGAATACTATGCTGTGAAAACCAACTAAGTTGAGTGGGGAAGTGATTTTCAATACTTTTTTTTAAGTTCTTTTTTGGTTTATCATAATGCTATCGTCATTTTTTCTATGAATGAAAGCATGGTCTTTCTGATACATTTGTGTCAGATATTATTTGCCCGAATCATTATGCTGTTGGGGAAGTTTTTGTATTACATTTGTCCTCGTTTTGATTCAGGTATGAGAACATTCTAGTGACAGCAGATGTTGTCCCTGATCTTCTGTCATCTGCGATGCGGCGGTTGTCCATTATCATGGCCTCTAATGGCAGGGTTTCTGGTTCGCCAACCCTCCTATATGCACATTATCTGCTAAACAAGTATGGTGGAGTTTCCAGTGTGACTGAATGGGAAAAGAACTTCAAGGCAACGAGTGACCGGAGGCTTCTTTCTGAGCTCGAATCAGGAAGGTCACATAACGGAGAACTTGGAGTTGCATTCGGTGTTCCAACAGGTAGTGAGGATGTTGATGATCGCATTCGCCAAAAGATAACTGGGAATAGGTTGTCGAGAGTTGGCACAGGAATGAGAGAGACGGTTCAGAGGTATGTCGATGAAATGCTGCATCATCTTTTCGGCAAAGAAAGAAAACTCTTTGCTGCCGGCCCACAGAAAAGTGCTGGCATAGAGAAATGGGATGGCGGTTATCAGATAGCGCAGCAAATCATTATGGGGCTGCTCGACTGTATGAGGCAGACAGGTGGTGCAGCTCAGGAAGGAGATCCTTCTTTGGTCGCGTCAGCTGTGTCTGCTATTGTAGGGAATGTGGGACCGGCTATTGCAAAAATGCCTGATTTCACGACAATCCATAATCACTCGAATGTCCCGTCACCCACAGGTTCGCTAAATTTTGCTCGTCGCATCCTGCGGATTCATATAAACTGCTTGTGCTTGCTCAAGGAAGCTCTCGGAGAAAGACACGGCCGATCCTTTGAGATTGCTCTTGCTAGTGAGGCGTCTTCCGCTCTTTCTGGAGTTCTTTCCCCTGGGAAGGCACTCGAGTCTAATGCAAGTATGGCAAATGACATTTCGAATCATTCTATGAAAGTCTTAGTTGGAAGAGCGGTGAAAACTGCAGCTGCAGTATCTGCTCTTGTTGTAGGAGCGGTCCTCCATGGGGTTGCTAGCCTCGAGAGAATGGTAAGGGTCTTCAGGTTAAAAGAAGGCTTGGATGTAATGCAATATGTCAGGAGCTCTAGATCGAATTCAAATGGCCATGCTCGATCAGTCCCGACACCCAAGGCTGAGAGCAACCTTGAAGTTCCTGTTCATTGGTTTCGGCTGCTCGTCGGGAGTTGCAGAACAGTCTGTGATGGATTAATTGTTGAGCTTCTCGGTGAACCCTCAGTTATAGCTCTTTCAAGGATGCAGAGAACCCTTCCTCTTGACGTGGTGCTTCCGCCCGCCTACTCAATATTCGCATTCTTGAGATGGAGACAGTTTATTTTCAATCCTAGTGCAGCATCCCGTGACGACGTCTTTCAGTTGTTTCAGAATCTGGCATCTGCTGTGGGTGAAGCGATAAATCATGCACCTTTTCGGGATGTTTGCTTGAGAGACTCTCGCGGCTTCTGTGATATTGTCACATCAGATACCACTGATTCGGAATTCGCTGCTACGCTCGAGCTGAATGGTTGCGATAAACATTATAAAGCTACGACCTTTGTCCCTCTGCGTGCTCGCCTTTTCCTCAATGCTGTTATTGACTGTAAATTGCCACCTTCAGTTTCTGTACAGGATGATGCAGGTCGAGTGCTGGGTACTAATGAGTCGAACTCGAGATATGCTGACGGTGAAATGAAGATCTCGGACAAGCTTATACATGGATTGGATTCATTGCAGCCTGCTAAATTTCATTGGCAATGGGTTGAACTCAGACTTCTCTTGAATGAGCAAACCCTGATAGAAAAACTAGATGCAAGTGAGGCTGTGTCTATTGCGGAAGCTATGCGGTCACTTTCACCTAATTCCGAGAAGTCTAATGCTTTTGAGAATGAGTATAACTTCATTCAAATAGTTCTTACCAGATTATTGGTAAGGCCTGATGCGGCCGCTCTCTTTTCAGAAGTGGTACATCTTTTTGGAAGGTCAATCGAGGATTCGCTGTTGTTGCAAGTGAAATGGTTCTTAGGAGGATCCGACGTTCTTTTTGGAAGGAAATCTATAAGGCAACGTCTGTTGAACATTGCGGACACTAGGAAGATCTCTACAGAGGCGCAGTTTTGCAACCCATGGGGATGGTCTCACACTTCTGATCAAGTGTGGCCTAAGCTTGGTGACAAGCGGAAATTCGAAAGCATAATGCTTGAAGAGGGAGAGGTTGGTGACGACGGTCCAGACCTCAAGAGGAATGGAAGACGCAGTGTGAAAATTTCTGATGTAGATAGTCAAACTGGAAATCATCAACATATCACAGACAGAGCTCTTATTCAACTGGTTCTTCCATGCATAGATCGAAGTTCTGATGAATCACGCAGCAGCTTTGTCAATGATCTGATCAAGCAGATGAGCAATATAGAACAGCATATAACTAGTATTACATCTGGACCAAGTAAGTCGACAGGGTCGTCAGTCCCTGGGAACGAGGGTCCCGTGAGCAAAGCCAATACACGGAAAAACATGAAAGGAGGTAGTCCTGGATCAGCTCGGAGATCTGCAGTTCCCGTCGATTCTCCACCGTCAAGTCCTTCAGCATTAAGATCTTCCTTATCATTGCGGCTACAGCTTCTACTGAGATTACTTGCTACTATTTGTGCCAACGGGTAACTACTCTATTATTCTGAGATCTTTGGCTTTAACGCTATCCTAGGTGATGCCGTTCCCTTTCTATTATACATGTTGTATTGATTATGAGCTCGAGTCTTGATGGGAACAGTCTGGCACTATGCGGAGTAGGCTGCATAAAAATTTCCTGTCAGAGAAGTGTTCTCCATGCTGCTTATAGGCGAAAATCGCTGCCGATGTATTTAGAGTTCACTAACTTTTATGTTGGCTTTGTCAGGGAGCCTTCGGGTATGAATCTGAGGTTCATGCTTGCATCTGTGATAATTCGCCTCCTTGGAAGTCGGGTGGTGTACGAAGATGCAAATATATCACTTAAATCCGCTCCGTACGTTCCATCCAAGAGGCAAGCTGAGTTACTGGCCGATGGCTCTGATGCAGTTTCTGTGGATTTAGCATCTGAGAATTTATTCGATTGGCTACTCTTGGCCTTGCACGTGTTATTAAGCAATACTGAACCAAGCTGGCTGAGACCAAGATCCTCTTCCAAAGTTAGCAGAGAGTCTTCAAAGAATTTTTGCGGAGTTGATCGTGAAATGGCGGAGAATTTACAGGTTTGAATCCTTCTCTTCATACGAGCATTTTTCTGGGTTATTTTTTTTTTTTTGCTGTGATAGTTTAGTTGGGTGGCCTTACTTTGTTGTTGGAATGATCGATCCCACATCTAAAGAAGGATAAATTTAATGGGAACAGGGTTTGTTCGAGTCTCGTCAGCAATTTAGCTCTACTGGATAAGATTGCATATACCCAATTTCTAATGATCTAACACTTGCATCAACATTTTCTGATGCAGAATGAGTTGGATCGATTGCGGGTTCCTGATAGCATACGTTTTCGAATACAAGCTGCAATGCCTATCATTCATCATGGAAACCGTCGCCACATTTCTTGCCAGCCACCTGCTGTTTCCTCTTCTGCCCTCACGGCACTTCAACCCAGTATATCGCTTCCAAGCCTTCATCCTGGTCATGCAAATCCATCACAGAAAGGTGCGGCCGCCACGGCGCGGCAGCCCAATAATGCAGCCAGTAAAGCCAAGGCAGCCGTACTGCAACCAGATTATGACGTTGAAGTTGACCCTTGGTTGCTTTTGGAAGACGGAGCTGGAGCTGGAGCTGGACCATCTAGTAGCAGCAGCGGAGTCGTGGGTAGTGATCATGGCAACCTTAGAGCTTCGAGTTTGCTCAAGGGTGCTGTCAGGGTGAGACGGACCGATCTCACTTACATTGGCGCGGTGGATGAGGACAGCTGAGATTTCGATCTTGCTCGTTCTTTACTCGGTTTGAAATGGGCAGATCCCTTGGGAGCTTGATGAATTATTGATTCCGATTTATTTTTGGCTGACTACCAGCTCACTGGCAGCCCTCTCGCTCCAAGCAGGACACAGCCTGTGCAGAGCGGAGAATGAGGCATACAGCAAGCGTGGCCGTTGTTTCAGATGATATATTTTTCCCGCCTCCTGGCGGAACCCAAGGACGCTGTACCACCGACACCGGATCTGGCCCCAGCAGAAGCCGTCAACCCGGGGCCGATTAGGTGGAATTGTTGTATACGTAGATAATCGTTCACTAATATCGACTGAAGGGAGAGATCTCGGATTCATAGTATCGTCTCCCTTGTTCTGTTCGTATGCGATAATGTATGTACCAATCAGTGTAAATTGAGACAGCTGAGGTAATATCCTTCCCATTCTCATTTTGTCATATTCAAGGCATTTGCTTGAGAATATTTGCTTGAAATGAATGTTATAGAAGAAATGCACGTTCTAATTTATCGTTATTAGGCCTCCTAGATGAAGAGAAGCCGAAACTCTCATCTTGATCTCCTTTCGACCTCAAACTATATGGAGTATGCACAATTGAGTTAACATCAATATATATTCTAAATCTACAAAATCACTTCACGTGTATTTCATGATATGACATATAATTTTATAAATTTCAAAGATACAAGGGATATACTGGTAATTGATATTAGACTATTAAATATGATATTCAATGTTGTATAATTTAATTTGGCATTTCAAGGAGTTTTATGCCTCATAATTTTCTTTTTCATGTTTTGAACGAGAAATCAATTTGTTATTAAAAGTGTTCAATTGATTTTGGTTTAATTTAATGGTTCATCGTATTAGGACAATTACTATTGTCATTCGAATCAATTATATCTTCATTTGTGACGATAGTCTTCTTTCCTTGCATGGTCAATCAGTGATTATTTTCTATCTTCATCAAAGTCAGCGTCTCCATAGAATCTTCTCCGATTCAAAGTCGGCTCTTTGTCCCTTTTTATCATGTTCTTTATGCAGGTTGCCTCTCGACACATTCATGATGCCCAGGACGACTATCTACTTCAATTTCTTAATTTCAGTTCCTGCCATATTTTTTGTAAACTTCCTCCGTCATTGCCCCTTAAACGAAAAAATTCTGTTTTTTTGTGTCCTATCATCATATGCATCTAATTGTGAATTCTTGGATTGTCAGGGGATCTATCTGATTAGGTCAGACGTACTTTTGATAAGTGAGGTATATGAAATATCAATTTGGTTTCACATTGGAAGGCTTATTCAAAATATCTGCAAGAGCCTAGAGGTAATATATGGTCTTTTTGGTATACACGATGAAGTACTACTTAACATATGATTTTATTTTATCTTATTTTATTTTCTTAGTCTATCCCTTCAACTTCCTGGATAGATTTCGACAACAACTGTTCTTTTCTTTTATCCCCTACAAATTTAGCAAGTCATGCAGCATTGTCATCGCAGTTTTATAATTTTTATATATAGAACAATTTTAAGCTTATTCAATTACTACAATTTATCAGGGATGATTACATTTGATTCTATAGTTGTGAAGAAAGTCTCTTATTTCAATTCACCATTTTTTTTTCCTGTATTGTTTCTTGTAGTTGCCATATGCTCAATTTTCTTTCCTGTATTATTTCATAGGCTATACTTTGCTCAATTTTCTTTCCTGTCAAAGTGGCATGGTGCAATTTCTGTGGGCCAGGTTGTTCAGTAGGATGATTTTCTTTAATGGTTTAAGATGAATTGTTGATTTTGCAGAGAAGATTCAAACAACTTTTTTGCAATTGTTTTTACAGTTCAAAGAAATGGGCTACCAGCCGCAAGCAATGGTGAACTACTAAGCGTTGTTGGGCTGGGGAGATGGCACCAAAAAATGAATTTTACATCTTTGAGAAACTTGGTCAGTAATTTCATTATCCATTAACGGATGTTAATACAATTGATCTTGAATTTATAGACTATTATCGCCGAAATTTTTTTCCTTTTCTTTTTAATGGGTTTATTACAGTGTAGACGTTTATGATTGAGCGAGTCGACAAGGGTGCTATATTTGATTCTGTTAAGCTAGCGCACGGTGTTTCAGTCTATTCTATGTTCAACTACCCTATCCTTGTGAACTAGCTATTTACATTATACCGATCAGTAATTTCCCCTATGGGGTGTCACTTAACTTGAAATGCTAGAGCGTTGTGGGAACGGAATGATCTTTTCCATGAGCAATTCCTGATTGTCTTTCTCTCCTCATTCTATCCTAAACATCCAGTTTAATATCGTAGTTTATGTAACCACTTCTATATCAACAATTTCATGTCATCAATTATAGAAGATTGGTATGTTCCTTTTTTTTTAACGTCCAGGTGGATGAATGGCCGCTATTTGCAATCAAGCGATGAGGATATGAACGAGATTGGCCAAGCTATCTCTTTCAAGTGTGTGAGTGTGCTCAATGGATCCGAGTTCTTCATGTAGTTTTTGTATGCAGTTATGCCATCAATTATTCTATGTAACGTAGCATGCTGAAAGCACTTAGAAGTAAAAAGATGTGAACCTTTTTGATACATCTTTCTAAGTAAGATTAAAAAAAAATGAAAAGAAGGAAGGAAGAAAGAAAAAGCATGTTGTATCATATCTTGAGCATGCCTGTTCCTATGACATAGTAATCTAAATCAACAAGACAGAAATTGCCAACAAGGTAACACAATAAGTCGTTGAAATAAAAATTTAAAAATCGCGCAGCCCGCGAATAGCAAACTAGTTGCATATAAACAACAATCGTTCTCTGTTCAGTTGTTACATAGAAGCCTGTAATTCACAAAAGAAGAGAAATCGACTAAGCAAAACTTTTCCTTCTGTTCCATTTTATATCTGAGAAAACTATCGATCTATTCCGAGAACAGCATTAGGTCGCGATCGTGTGTTTACATTTCTTGAACCCGTTGCGAAGCTTGTGCTCTTGAGATCACTGATAATGTTAGTTGCCAAGGTTAAGAATAACACTGCTTCTTCGCCTGCCCTTCTATTCTTGGTTTTGCATTAGCTTGTCTGCGGCAAGCACGTCGTCAATCCAAGCGACGAGGTTAAACGCAAGGCCTTCTAGCACCCTGGAATAGCTTTCAAGTATTGCTTGTCCGACATCCTGTAAAAAACCTGTTTCTCATTAGTCGCTTAATCAAGAGCTAAAAGTAGTCCTGGATTCCTGCAATGGTAGACTAACCTTATTGTATTGGATCTTGCATGTGTCCAACGTCGTTTGTGAAAGTTCAGGATACCGGTGTTTCAGGCAGAACAATAGGATCTCAGCCCTCTCAGCAAGAACCTGGTTCTTGTCGTTTCGGTCTACCTCTGAAATGAAATCTTTCATGAGGTTCCATGAAGATTTTGACTGAGGCAAGTCCGACTTTCGTCTCCATGTATACATTGATGCTTCTACTCGATCTGCAAGCTCGAGTGCTTCATGTTCAGAAGTTATCTTCAGGGTATCAAGTAGATGGTCAGGTGAGAAGATCTCTGCAGTGTACATGTACTTATACATGACATCTCCTAGGCATGCTTTTCCACTCTGAAAAAAAAAAAAGGTTTCAAATTAAAAATTGAGAAATGGAAAAAAAAGAAAGAGAATTCCCAGCGTCACGTCACATTTCACGATTGTTGACGAACCGAGTCTTCCAATAACTCAATTATATCGTTAGAGGGTCAGAAATATTATTTGGATCTTACCATGTTTTTGACAGAAATGACTTTGAAGTGCTAAATGGATAGTGCTCATGTTCCGTGTCATATATATCGGGTCAGAGCAGTGCGAACCTTAGGGAGGCCAGCCATGTAAGACTCCGGGACTTCCATCTCATTGAGAATGTTGGCATTGATTGCCATGGCAGCCTTGTGAATCTGGTTGGCGCAGTCGCGCTGGTGCTTCAAGTGCTTCCTGCAATGCTCCGAGAGCCCTCCAGAGGGGATACAAGGAACAGGAAGCCACCACTTCTCGTCTTGTCGTGGAACTACTTTCCTGAATGAGACCGTGCGTGATGAGTTCATGGATCTATGCCCTTGCTCCATGTAGCAGAACTCCGTCCCCTGAAAGCTCTCTAGTATATCCTGTCAAAGAACACCATATTTTAGTTCACATGCTGTCTTGCAAGAAACCAAAGTTGTCTATTGAATGTTGTTGCGAGAAGCGGTGAGCCTTACTATAAGCATTCCGTCGAGCTTTCTCAGAGCAGGGAGGTTCATCTGAATATCTGAACGCTGCCTAGTTGACATCACCTATCATCCAACAGATGTTATGATAAGATCATTTATTCTCAACACGAACATTGCAAGGCGCTTAGTGTAACCACGAGATGAAAGCTTTAACCGCATGCATAATTCGGGTACCGTGAGAGTACTTAATTTACTTGACTACTGAGCTGAAAAGTGACAAAAACTAACCTCGAGCTCAGGTCCGTTATCAGATGGCGGCACAAGCTCTTCAATGTAATCGCAAACCGAGAGGAGGCAGTCCATTTCTTTCTTCCACATGAGCTTCTTCTCTGGCTTCAGAGGCTCTAACCTCAAAGTATTGCCAAATATCGTAGCTGCATAAACTCGGTCACAAAAGCCGACATCAATAACTGACCAACAGAATGCAAAATTCATCAATGTTATGCAAAATAGAGTACCATAGAGATTAGTGATCGCATTTGAGATGCTAACTGCAGTGCATACACCTTTGCCACTTCCTGACATGTCTTCTCCTAACAAAAGCTTAGAAAATCTCTCCTTCATCATCTCGACCTCTTCCAAAACGACAAACATATATGTGTTAATATTCCTATAAGGCGAGATCACAAGATATACATACGAATGACTAAACATTCGACGAATTTGGAGAAGGAAATTCGTGCTAACAACTTCTTACCTATGTCTATAGCTTCGAGGCCGTCCTGCTTATCTTCAATGCAATACATATACTTCTTCATTCCTAGTCTAGAAGGCGAGGCCCGAGGCGGAGTCAATGATCTCGGAGGAACCCAAAGCCTGGGAGACGGCCCCTCGGAGAAGCTGTGATCAGCTGGCTCGGAGCAAACCGACATGCCAGAGTTAGTCCTGCTGTACTCATAAGAGTCAGCACTCATTGGAGTCGCGTTACTTGACCTGTCATTACAATCCAAGGACGAACCCGAAGGCTGATATCCAAGATCATAGCTCTCTTCTGTGCTCGTTGGCGTATCCATCTTGACCGAATCCTGTAACCTGTAAACTCCCATTGATAAAACCCGATCCGGGTCAGTCCAAAATCTCCAGATATGAACAATTCGACCGTTTTTTGATTGAGAGGAACATAGATTCCATGATGGGTCATGATCATATGAACATTTATATTCATAAAAAGAACAATGCTTATAAGAAAAGCAAGATTGTCACACAAACAATTTGAGACAAAGGGGAAAAAAGAGTGTCCAATGTTTGCTTTAATGCTACCTTTAATGGGCACAGAATTTGAATTTTGAACTGCAAAAATGTGAGAATGCGTTGAACATCGTTTTTTTGAAACAAGTTCCCTCTCCTTGTACAAGAGGGGACCCTTAGTTATCTAGCTTTGCAAAGAAAGTGACACATTTTGCAGACAAATTCATGTTTAAGTGATCATCATAGTATGTAGCGCGACACGGACCGTCGATTCGAGCATAAGAATAGGAGAAATATGAATAATGTGATGTTTTGTGGATGATGAGATTATGAGAAGGTGAAGATGAATGCAAGGGAGGGCTTGAAGAAAATGGTGTTCGAGGAGTTTGAATGAAATGAGTGATGACTTTGGATATATATTTGAGGAAATTGTGATTTATTGTTTACTTATTTTTTGGTGTCACAATAATAATCTTGATTTTAGATTGGTCAACAGATGAAGCTGCCCAAAATTTTATTCATTTCACGAAGGACATATTCATAATAAGATTAGACTATTAAATTATTTGTAAAAGCTAGCTGGAGAATATGTGAGATGGATAGCTAATCTTGGTCGGGTGTTGGCATGTACAGGTTCATGGAGCATTACATTAATTTCAACTTTAGACCTTGAAAATATCCCTAATCAGTTGAGAGGAAACGGGAGAAGTCTTGTCTTACACCGCTCATTCTTAACTGACCTGAATATGAGTGGTGGAATTTAGAAAACTCTTGATAATACATGATGACATATTCTTAATAATCATGTTCTATAGATAGCGGATTTAATCGATCAACAAACCTGTACGTAACAAAATACTCCCATCAATTTCAAATTGGCAAAGTTATCCCGAACTTTACGTGTATGTTTCGTAACAATAAATTGTACTAATAGGACTAAATTATCAGTTTCTCGGAGTGATTTATTAGAATTTCGTAAGATAATCAACGCACAATATGCTTCACACATGCGGTTTCTTAATATCTCTATTATTTGTCTTCTTTGCTTCGCTGAAGGGTCGTGAGAAAGACATGCTTCCCATTCTTCATTGTACTCTTCTTTGTCACCTCAATGAGTTGAAAAATATATGCTCCAGCATCATCAAATTGATTATTTGATTGATCATAAAATGATGGCTCGAACTGTTAAGGAATAGGCGTGTCGTTTCAAGACTTGAGTAATGTTAAAAAAATAATTGAGGCAAATGATATAAAATAAAATTAACATCATGACATAAAGGTCTACGTGGTTTTTTCCGTTCCTGGAATTACGCACATTGGCAACCGTAAAGTATTTGCAATATCCGGGTGAACTTTTGATACAAGAAAATTTATTCTTTCACTCACTGATTTTTGTGTCACTCCACATTTACCCAAAAACAATAATATAATATTTAGAACAATCCTTAAATACGAATATAATTGGATAATTTTTAATGAGAAAATAACTCAAACATAAATCCGTGTTTATCATAGATTCTTTACCGGATGGTTTTGCTTTGCCTAACTCTCTGCTGCCTCTGCTTTGTCACCTGCTGCGAATGAAAATATATAAGGATGCATTTCACCGTCTTTTGAGTTTGCTTCGTGTCATCCCTGTATTCTCAATGTTTTGCAAACATTCTCCTTTGTTCTGCGTGGTCCCACTTTCCTTCAACTTCTCATCTTTTTCAGAAGCAAAATACATTTCCTTTTCCCCTTTACCTTTTGTAAAATAGGTACTCTTTTTTTTAAATAAACCAACAATGCATTTAATAATTCTTCATCTTGTTTTTTTTAAAACAGTCCCTTGTTGATTGTCTCCTTCTGAGAAATCAGTTTCGTTTTAGACATAAAGATATTGGACAATCTTCATCCGTCTCCATCAGAACTGCCATATCGCTGTCTTCAAAAGGAACTTTTCTTGTGGCTTCACCTGATTTGCATCCTTGACCGGATAATTGTTTCTGTTAGATCCACAGGATGTGGGAATAGCAACATGAACTAAATGACCTGTCCAAACCAAGGAACTTACTCCGAAGAGTCCTGATAAATGATGATTGAGACGAGATTCAGCATTTTTTAACCAGGAAAGGCTCGGTTTCCATTTTTTAACCCCCTATTAAAGATATTAGAGAAAGAACCAATAGAAAGAGAGCTCTAGTATAAGGATCTTCATTAGTACGTAAACCAATTGTATACCACCACTGATAAACACCCGAATAAGCTATATTCACTGGACTAGGAGCCTCACCTCGAGTAAAAGCTTCCACAGCCGCTTGGCCAAAATGAGGGTCCCAAATTGGATGAGCGATAGGTCTTACATGTAAAGGATCCTGTATCAATGGCTCAAAATTTCCTTGGCAAGCTACATGAAACAGACTATTTATCTCCTCTAGGTTTAACCTGAGGATCTAATAATTAGTATCAGAGCCTGACTTTTCAAACCTAACAGTTTTGAAAAGAAAAGATCATATCTTTTGATTAAAATCTGCAAGAAGTTTTTAATAATTTATTTTATGAAGAAAATATAGCTCCTCCAAGAGCTATCCAAATACCCCAACAACAGAGAGCCATCAGCATGTTCATTCGACAAATTTAATCACTGGAAGTTGAGGATGCTTGCACACTTGGATTCAATAGATGAAAGAATACATGACATCATCACTGATTGACCATATATATCAAAGCTATCAGATCCAATTGATAAAAACAACGAAGTGAACAAGTCTAAATCTTTTTGGACAAAAGAGAACTAAGATCTGGTACTGGTGAACAAAAGGACAAGGAATCAAATATTCAAACCTCTTGATGGTGACATGTTTGAGATAGTGATTGATACAACTATTGCAAAGGAAGCATGAGATGTTCTACTTCACAGAAATGAAGAAACAAATAAAATCAGGAAAAATAAGAAAGATATCCTGATGCAATATGATTGGGTCTAAATGAGATTTGATGAGAACCTAATCAGCTTTTATGAGAGGTTCAATATATTCATCAACCATCTCAAAACTTTAGGGAAGACTTTTGATACTAAAGAAATCAACCTGAAGTTTATAAGATCACTTGTTGAGGTCTGAAGGACAAAGATCATAGCAGTAAGAGAGTCCAGAGATCTTGTCAAGATATCATTATCTCAACTATATGATGTGCTGCATACAGAAAATTTGGAATGTGGGTATTGTGTTCGTGGAGAATTGATGCACACAAAATATTCGACAAAATATCACATCAAAACTTTTTCATGTTATCGAACATCTTTTTAATTCTCAAATATTCATATTAACATTACGATTCATGCAGTTATAATTTGAATGTTTTTTTATCGTTTATTTATTTATTTATATTTGAAGATATTCTATTTCAAAATAACACGTCAGAATAACCCAATCTGTAACACGACGCCAAAACACAAACAACCCACAACACATACCAATAAAGCCCATATGTAAAGCATTCTGTTTTGTACTGTTTCGAAACAGATTGGGGCCTGAACAACCCAATGTGTGACACAAAATCCACAACACATGCCCATCAACCCATACACAAAATCCACATCAAAAGATCAGCAGCACAAATCACACACGAAAACCGAACAACTAAACACGAATTCAAGATGGGTAGACGAATCCACCTAGATTTGAGCAGGAACTCAATGGATTCGTGAACCCTAGATTTTGGGTATCTGAAATTGAGTAGGTGAAACAAGAGAGAGAAAAGTGGAGGGTAAAGTGAAAAATATCTGGAGCAAATATCCGACTGTTTATGGCGATTTGGTCGGAGCAAATATCTGGAGTAGATTAGACGTGACTGTGTGACCGTTAATGGACGACGACGGAGGTGTCAGAGGTGGTGGTGAAGGGAGGAGAAGAGGAGGAGAGGAGGAGGAGGAGTACGAGGAAGATTATTTGGTTTTTTGATTTTTGTATGTTTTTGGTGAAGAGAGTAAGAGAAAATGGTTTCCATGGATCCGAGTTCAGTTCAGTACCTTGTTTTCAATGGTCGTTAATTTTGGTAGTATTTTTCATTTTCGTTGTTGGTATTCTTATACTCCAATGGTTTTTGTTTTTGTTTTGCACCTTTACCAAAAGACCTCAACATTCACCTACAATATTCAGTATCTCAAATGATCATTGGTTTTGACGGAATGTCTTCGGTTTTGGTTCAGGATTGTTTTTTATTCTACTTCTGATTTGTACGATTTTCACCGACAATACTCAACATTCACCTTCAACAATGACCTTCAAAGATATTTTTGAAGCCATTTTAGGGAAGAGGAGAAGAGGGAGACAGCTGGAAATATCAACTAGTGCTAGAGCAAATGAGCACTTATGCAAAATAATACAAGAAAGTGCGCAGCAAATCTTGACAGGATTCTCGATAACTACATGGAGAAATAGAAATCATCAGACTCGTTGCTTCTCAACATATGCCAACGGTTCTCCTGAGTGCTTGCTTGATCATCCTGCAGACGTGAATGCCGCTCCAATGAATTGAAAATACACCAAGGACAGTCAAGCGTCAGCGTTCATTTTAAAAGCAGAAAGCCTGAAACTACACCACATACAGATTGATTGTGCTTTAGTTTTCAGTTTATGGTTTGGCCGTCATATGCCTTCTTAACTAAACTTGGCTTCTAAGATTTCAAAACCAAGGTCTGTGGCGTTCATGTTCTGTGAAATGGCTACTACAATAACGATTTCATTCGGTTTTGTAGGACCAAACCTTGGATTTGAGTGTTACGATGAGGATGCTATCGACGGTGGATGACTGAACTGTGTCGCTTCCATGATGTCCAGCACTAAATACTCCCTCCAAGGACACCTCAAGTCGATCTGCACTTCATGTTCCCCGATAGAGACTTTCATGTCTAGTGAAGTGTTATCTGCTGGAATAGCCTTGCTGAGGTCTGACTCGGTCTCATCGATATCACAGGCCTTCCTCTTGTTTATCCATGGCTTCTTGCCGTCGTCAGTCCTCTTGTTTTCATAGTTGTCTGCTGTTCGCTCCATCATGTCGGTGTACCTTCTTCTAGTTTCATGTGTTGACTCGGCTAGGTTTATGCAAGATTTTAACTCTTCGACTCTAGCCACAATTTCCTGCAAATACTCTATTCCTTCATCTAGAATACGTGTCTTCGCTATCTGCATTTGAGGCGAGAAAATATTCTATTAAACCGCTTGCTTCCCAATCATTAGAAAAACCATAAGCGAAAGAAAGTCAAGGAACATGAGCTGCTCCGAGTGGTGATTAGTACCTTGTCTATTGAAGGAAGAATGGACCTGAGACCGAGATGTTTGAGGGGAACACCAGACAACTTAGGTGCATTACTAGCCAGCAAGGGACGGTTCTTTCCACCGTCCTTGAGCATCTTTTGAGGGGTAATCCATGTCGTATACAGCACCTTCTTGAGGGTTTTCTGGCGCGATGGCAGTCTATAATGTTCAGTCCCACTTTCTGACTTCCAGGTCGCAAAGCTGGATTTGCGACCAGGAATGTAAGTACAATTGCCTAATGAACGAGGGGAAGTGTTAAGAATGAGTGAAAGAGTTCTCTTGAAGTGCAAGTCTTCATCATCAGCGTCAGCGCCAAGATCCAGGAAGCTGAATCGGGTGTCGTTGCAGTCTTGAGTTTTCTGTACATGTTTGCCATCAACTTTTTCGACAGTTTTCTGATGG
Source organism: Drosera capensis (assembly GCA_001925005.1). Lineage (NCBI taxonomy): Eukaryota > Viridiplantae > Streptophyta > Magnoliopsida > Caryophyllales > Droseraceae > Drosera > Drosera capensis. The sequence goes on from LIEC01011988.1 coordinate 108,639, forward strand.
TTAGCGAAAGATTGGGATACGCAACCAGTCGAGTTGAATGAGTCCTGGATGCATTGGCTTAAATCATCATCCATGAGATACCAGCTCTGTACAGGAGACCCCGGTGCTGGTACATTATTCTCTTCCTCCATCATGAAGGAATCAACAGCTTGATTGTTGTTCGCGCAGCAGTCATTGGAACAGTCATCAGGTGACCCCAAATTGATGAAATCTTCAGAGATGCTCATGTTTAGCTCATTTACCATTTCATAGTCTAGCCTGATCTGTTCGACATTGGGACACACAGCTGTGAAATCCATAGTTGTGTTCACCCTATCATGATTGACATTTACACCGACTTGGTCCTTGTCATGGTCTTCACTTCGCTGACTGCAGAATGATTTCTCAGTGCAGACCGGCTTGGTTACGTCGAGTAAGGAAGTTTTGACACGTTGAATAACAGTAGGATCCTCTTCTACCTTGAATAACAGAAAATAGAAACAGCATTTGGTTAGTACCAATAAAACTGCTGTGTTTCTGCAGATCTTGAACATTGTGAAATCATGATGAGCTCAGCCGAAGATTTACCATATCAGTTGTACCCAGCTCGATCACCCCACCGTTGTAAGGAAAACATATTACAGTCTGCATAATAAATACACAAGGTTATCAAATGAAGCCATTCAACGTGAACCGTATCATATGTTGCCTACTTCGCTTTCTTATTAGCAGCAAAGCATGAGTTCAAGTTCAGTTCCTTGAAATTGTCTTTAATTTTTCCACTTATCCAGCTCAGTAACTTGTTATTCATCTCGTTGTAGATCTGCACATCTTGATGGTCATAGATGAAACTGAAGCAGACCACATTTTCGAGTTTCACAGCAGAATGCTGGCTATGCTAACAAGGAACTCCATGAAACGAAATCGAGTCAGAACTTGAGGTACAGAACTGCCTTATGTATCTCCTCTTGATCTAGTCACTTCCCTATACAGAACACCTACTTTTTGCTCTTGTTTGCTGTAATTAATGATGTTTGTATTCTTAAGCATAAAATGGAATAGCATATCCACTCTTTTTGAGCGTTAGGTATCATACCTGAAGTGCAGCACTCTATCGTCATCGGAATCGTCACAACACAAATTAAATCCATGCAAAGACAGTAAAAGAAAAGTTAGGTGCATGATCCTTAGAGTATAACAATGCTATAAGATCAACGGCCATGATAACTAACCTTTGCGAGCAAAGAGCGACAGAACACTCTACTATCAGCATTTTGTGCATTGCACAGCCAGATGGATTGACCACTTGATAGTGCTCTTCTAGGCAAGCTAGAAAAACACCAGAAAAGAATAGTCATTAGTTTTACATTTGAAGATGTATCAGTAGCCAGAAAATCAGAAGAGTAATATCGCCATACCCTTTGCCAGATTTGTATGTATACGACATGCAAACCATGTAATACCACTCCAGATCTGTGAGATCCTCCAGTGACAATGCGGCAGAAGGTTTCTTATTAGTTCCGAGGTCGGATTCTCCTTCCTTAAGGGACTCATACAGCTCCCTCAACTGTTGGCTTCTGTGTAAACTCAGCTTATCAGAAGCATTCACTTCTCCACTTTGAACTGTCTTCCTTGTTCTAATGTCACCATTGTAGTATCCATCCTTCCATTCCAATACCCTGCAAAGTTTCAACAAATCGCTTACTCGATCTAGTCCTGAATCATAATGTAGCATAATGCAACTACGTTTCACTTGTTTCTACAGCTTGTTAACCCCCCCCCCCCCCCCCCCAAAAAAAAAAAACAAAAAAAGGAATCAAAACTCATACCCCTGCTGTGAGCTAGAAAGAGACCAGAAAATGGCATAGCTCCAGTGAATACTCCTCACAGCGAGAGCCAACTGTTTCCCCAACTTCTCTGGCACCAAATCCATCACCACAACCCTTTCTTGATTTGGGACACCCATTTCAGATTCTCACTCCCAACCCCTAAAAATCAGAACTTTATACAAACCCAGTTCCAATTTTTGCTCAAATTTCACAACCCAAGTGACCCTTTTGGTTTTTCTATAAGATAAAGAGTTATGGGTATGTGGGCATGATGATGGTGGTGTGCTTTGGTTATATGGGCACTCAATGATGAAGGTTGATGAAGAGGAGGACACGAGTTTCGCAGTGAGACAAAACACATCAGAATCTTGCCATTAGAATAGAGGATGAGTGGTCATTTCAGAGTGTGAGGAAAGGCAAATGGGTACAATGGGTAAACAGTTGTGTCTTAGCTTTTGCAATAACCTTTTTTGTTTGGATTGTCATGAAAGCAAGGACTTTTCTTCATGTATTTTGGGATGGAGAAAATAAAGGAACACTGGGTTCTGAATGATATATGCTCCTTGTCAATGTTACTAGAAATAGTCCTTAAATTTCGAATTATTTTGAGCTCATTTATTATTATAGATTTTTTTTTTATTTTATTTGTTTAACATGTAGATTTGGTATAATATGATTGTGTTTGATGCTAAAACAAATTGATTATGCTTATTAATGATTTGGCTTAAAACTTTCATATGTTAATAATAATATATAAATCAATAAAAATTGATATGTTTAAACCATTAAAAACATTGACATGTATATAGCTATTAATCAATAAGAAAATGACATGTGGATGACTAACCAAAAAATTTCCTACACCGATAAAAAAATAATATGTTTAAATTAATAAGATGTTAATATATACATAGATATTAATCAATAAAAAAATAACATGTGCATGATTAATAAAAAAATTTCCTATATTTACAATGATGGTAATCCCCTTGTCTCATATTGATGGTAATCAAAGAGGCTCTTTAATTGTCGTCCTCAAATGGTCAACCGGTGGTTGACATAGAGATATCTTAATCATCGAGGATACAAACTCAAGATTTTGTTATATAAAGATCAATGGGTGTCTTATATTCTCTTCGTTTCATATTGTAGATAATATATTGACTCGAAATACAGTTTTATATATGTAGAATTTGATGAAGAGAGAATATTTTTTTTATGGTAGTGAGGTTTACTGTAGTAATGTGAGAAAAGATAAAATGATGATTATTTTAATATTTTATATATATAAAAGAGTTGTTAAATGATGTATGTTGTATATATTTTAAAATGATCCAAATAAATAAATATATAATATAATATAAAAAAAAGGAGTACAAGGTTTTGTTCCTGAATCGATGATTATCTTGATAGGATTGTCTTGAGGTGGAGTAATAAAATGTCTATTATGTCAGCTACTGCCTAATGTTTTTCATATACATGTATATTGTACACATTAATGTAGTGTAGCTTCTTGATGTTGCTTTCTCAAAGTGAGGTATAGTTCAAAAAATATTCTTTTTTTGGTTGTTCATTGTACACTTGATGGTAAGATAAAGTGATGATGGCTCTGGTTAGTCAGTCTAGTTGTTGAGATCAGTTTGTCTATTCTGTTTGAAGTCAAGAACAAGGGGGAAAAAACCGATAAATAATCCATGTCTAAATTGTCCGTTTATTTTCTGATTAACCAATCCATAGTTTTCCTTGTTCTATTTTGGTGAAAAGGTGTGGATCCCTAGTTATGAGTATGTTTAATTTTTGTTCATTATTCATAGTGGCTCACTTGTTCTCACATTAAATATGCTCATACAAAGAATACGCAAATATCCTTAATTTTGTTAACATGGCATGATGATACCTACCCTCTTTCACAGTGTTTTTTTGGCTTCTTTAATTCATGATTTTTTTTTATAAAAAAAAATTTCTCAAGATTTATAAGGAGATATCACCTAGGAAAACAATGATAAGGAGAAACTCCACTATTTTTTTCCTCGCACTACCTCTTATCGGTTTTGAGTTTTTTCCTTTTTGAAGACATCAAATCTTTCATTTCTTTTATTTTTTTTCTCTTTTGTCTTCATCGATCAATATATGATCATTTCGTCAGGAAAACTTCGTCAACTACATCCCTGTACCCATACCCACACTAATCCTCTTCCAATTACCGATAAAATCCCTCATTCGATTCCGATTAGTTTCCAAGCCATAGAAATCTCTCGTCACTAGCCCACACTTCATCACCTCTTACAACATCCACCACCACCAACAACACAAACAATGCGAACCCCCGCACTCTCCTCTTTCTTGAAGACGAACAATCCGTCTCTCTCATCTCTTTGTGGCGAGAGGACCAACCCTTCGAGTATCGCTCTAGTGTCGAATTCCTAACCACCACCTACTCCAATGAGTGGTTGAGGCCCAACATTGTCGGTTGTGGCCACGACCTCGTTTCCTGCCTATGTTTTTGTTTGGAACCCAAGCATTAGGAGGAGTGTTGAGATTGTTGATGAGATCGGGTATGGGTTTTATTTTTGGACGGAGTGATGGATCGGGATTGGGTCTGGATTCGATAATGTCTATGATGATTATAAGGTCATCTCGCTTCGATATGTCCTCATGAATTAGTTAAAGTTGCTTCTATGATGATGTTAAAGTTACATCACAAAATGTACTATGATGACGTACTATGATGAGGGTGTGACCACTTCCGACGAGGTGTTTGCATTTCGGATACAGCAAGAATAAGGATGGACTATGGGGGCGTACTATGGGGACGTATTATGGTGATGTACTAGTTTTGGTAGGTCGATAAATTGTACGACGTATTGTTTTCTATTGACAACGACGATGTCGATGAATTCTGCAGTGGTGAGGACGAACTGATAATCATAGTATATAGTTACAACACATGAGCAAATCCGACAAGATCTATGTCGACGGATTCTTATGTTTATAGTTGCAGTTCGTGAGCGAGTCTGTTGGAGTTTACGTCGACTATTTCTTATGCTTATGGTTATAGCACGTGATTACAGTATGTGAGTGAGTCCGACGAGATTTACATCTACGAGGAGTTCTTATGCTTATGGTTGTAGGATGTGGCTACAGTCCGTGAGTAAGTCTCGACGATGGTTACCGGTTAAGGCGTACGTTTTGAATTTTAAATTGAATTTTTTAGGAAAGTGAATATCTTGTGTAATTAATGATTATTTTGTTATGAAAATGGATATGATGTAATATTAGGTTATTTATGAATCTAAATTTTAGAACCTAGATTTTATATTGGGGGAAGTGATCTTGTAATTGATTCTAATTGATCATGGGATATTTTTTAAGAATAAAATTATAATAATGTACGTTTATGTAATAAAAAATAAATATGGATACTTATCACGAAATTTTTTTTCTTGTTTCCTCTTTTATTCTTCATTGAGATTTGAGAAAGAATGTCTTTGTCGTCGACAAGTAAAAGTACTTACCTCTCGTTTTTCTCATGTCTTATTCATTCACGATGGGCGCAACGTAGTGACGCTATAACAGAAATGTGGGTAAGGACTTGGGAATCATAACTTTGAATTCTATGATCCTTAATTTATGTTTGTTTTATATTGAATTAATTTGTCTGCATCTATCGGGAAGGTAACTAGCTTTAAGCATATAAAAACTATGAACCTTTGTAAAAGAAGTGAAGCTTTGTGGTGACTTATAAATAATCATCACTGTCCAATGTTTCTCCCCTTATGAATTGAGTCGCAAAACGAATTGTTTTACATTTGCTATGCTTGTTTCTCTATTAAGCAAGAACTTTTATTAATCATTTTATGAAACATATTGTAGAAAATATCCTGAAAACACTAACCCATGCAACAAATATTGGCATAAATCTAATATGATTTATTGTTACCTATGATTAGATTGAACTAAAACAAAACAAATTAAATTGATTAAAAAAAACGGATTATCACCCAACTAACCTTTAATCTATGGTTAAATTGAATCGAGTGAATTTTCAAAGTGGATATAATGTCTGCCACTATGCTGACTTTATAAAGTTGATATCATCATTGTTTGGAGACATTAGCTTTTCTCTAATTGGAGAATGTTCATTTCTACAAGTACATGCCATATGATTTTTTGGATACCTCTCATAAACCTATAAGCATTGTCTATTTATAGGTTTGGAGGAAGAGTTATACACATGCATTAAATCAAAGAACATGAATAATTACGAGCTATAAGTATCATGAGGAAATTACAAAAGTCATACATCATAAATTCATGAGTTAATACATCGAGAGTTTGTGGTTGAGAAGTTAATATCTTACACATAATGATAGGTTATAAATGGAGAAGATGAACATCCACCCATATCAATAGCTTCATAACACTCCCTCTTCGATGTTCATCCTTCAAAAAAACGATATGGTCCGTTTCATTAAAAACTTTGTCAAGAAAATCCAATAGGAAGAAAACCTGACTAAAGGAAAAAAGAGTGTGTTGCGTATACGTCTTCCCCTGATATGACCAATACATAAGACATCTTCCTCATATAACAATGCATTTTCCTTTGATCTCATCGAGACTAAGACTATGTCCTTGGTCATGTTGATCTGAGATCTTCAATGTATGCATCTTGGATCAATTTAATATGGATCTCATATCCACTAAACTTGGATCTTGAATTGTCCCATTAAACATAACTTGGACTTTGCATTATGCCAATGTCTCATTAAAGGCCTCAACCAAAAACCAAATGAGAAAAACGATTTGAGAAAAAGAGTACATGACATTTGGTAATATGCATTACACTAGCTACCTCGTTAAAACCTTTCGATCGTCAGCCAAAACCCTCAAGGAACAAACAGCTCGACAAAGAAAAACAATATAGCTCAACAAACTTTAACAGAGTTGCTCCTCCTGATAAGGATAATTTTACAGTAATCTTAAATATAGAAATAAATTGAGACCTCATAAATAATAGTTCATGATTGTCACAGGAGCAAATTAGATGGACTTGTATTTCACCTTTTTCACAATGTAACGTGTTAAATATTATTCTACTGAAACAAACTATCCATCATCAATGTCCATCACATTTGTACAATGCAACCCAAATTTATATTTCGACTGGGACAACAAAAATGACAAAATTTTTTTTAATCCAAACCTTCTATTTTCAATTCCTCATTTAAGAATGAAGAACTTTTCATAATGCTCTCTTACATAACCAAATGATTTAGATTATTATTCATTACATGAGCCTTCTCAAATGACTCATGCACAATCATAACATCCATTTAGTAAAATTTCAATTTTATTGTCATTTTTATATAATAAACGAGAAATTTCATTATCATACGGGTCTTTACAAAACCCTTAGGCAGTTAGCTTCGATTTGTATATCTCCACTTCATTATGTTGTGTCTTCCTACAAACACCTATCTATATCTGAACACGATATAGTATCTTGGTGTTTGGATACTATGCATTAAAACACACAAACATTAATACGTGAACTGATATTATGTCTTTATTGCTTTCTCTATTTATCTCAATCTCCATGTATCTAACACTCATTAATAATATATAACTTCGTCCAAATTATTTCATGAGATAGCGCGTACTTTAGAGAATGGCAAATTATCGTGCACAATAGTTTCATAGTTTGTCTCATTTTCGTATAAATATTCACGTATCAAATCCTTAAGGTTTTCCATAAAGAAAAGATTTAGTTGTTCTATATCCTGCAATTATTATATAGATAGCAGTTATATTCATACGGGATGTCATCACATAGATATATTGGGTGACTACAGATCAAGCACTTTTAGTTTTGCGGATTCATATTCATAATTCATTTAAAGGTCCGCAATCAATGTCCACTTTTGGTAGTGCCATTACACCAAGAACAAGAAGATTTAGTCACCTCAAATACATATGGGAATTACTTATTTATATTTTGCAAGATTTAGTCTCTTTTAGGAGATTATCATATGGAAATGTGTCTTCTTTAATTATCATATTAGGCTAGAGACCAACAAGGTTTTTTAGGCTCAAAATATACATTATCAGTATAAAAAACCTCAAACTTCAATTAAATATCATGTCTCTTTTGATACTCATTTTATGCTTAGATGTGGTATAAACATAGACACAACCATAAATTAGCATATAGAAAACCTCATGTTTATATCCATGTCCAAGTTTAATATGGGGGAGTCACATATTCACATGGATGTTTCAAGTCTAGACTACCGGTTTCACTTGCACCGTGCCTCATAAAGCGTTGATCGTCTTTCACCATAGATAGTTGATATATATATAATCATTTAGACGTTCACATAAAATTTTAATACGCCACTCAAAATGATCATTCATGTCCAATTCATTTATCATGCAATAGTCATCATGGACTATACATTTAATCAACGTCAAGCTAAATATTCACGATTTGGTTGTAAAAAATAATGGACTCACATTTGCGAAAATCATGTCGCATATTGCTTCGCATATTATTAAGATCATGACATATGCACGGTCATATATTTTTCATATATGCATCATGCTATTAGTAAGGGGAGAAGAACAACATCGTCAAATTTTATCCCTATCAAATAACGCATCGTATACGATCTTTATGAACATGTCATATATGAATGGCCTAACTACGAACAATGGTGTGATAGCCATCACACAAAATGTAAATGTTATGCTCGAGGACAGTAACACAAAAAGGTACTTTTGGAGGTATCTTTTTTTGCCTTCTCATGGACGAAATAAAGTCCTTTGAACCGCTAATCGTCATCAGAACTTTATGACATTTTCTTTTTAGTAGATGCGGCTCTTTTTTCATAATGCCATGAAAACATGTGATTTAGGCATAATACATTGTTTCAATATCTCACTTATATGAAACATATGTTACATATCTGTAGTACTTCAGCTTCAGTAGTGCATATCATTCCATCATGAACCTTTTCTGAGTTCAAATAAACCGCTATTTTTTGTTTAAGATACATCAATCTCATCTTGCGATTTTCATTTTCATGATATCATATAGTTTGTGCTTAAAACATAAATATAGTTCTGTCATAATTCACGATACTTGGAACTTCTTATTGCACTATTTCAAGAGTACAATATACTAGTAAGATATCCTTATTTTTCGAATATCAGTCTATCTGGTTTCATGGCCATAAGAACTCATTTAAGAAGTAGAAACAATATACCGATAAAGAGCAAAATTAGGCTCAACAACTAGAATTGCATCCCCATTTGAGTTGAACATTTCTAGAATATTGCCACAAGCAAACCAACGTCAATTCTGTTACTCACTGTTAGATCAAATTAAGAAGATACTCTTCGCATGCCAAATAATGGGAGTTAGCATGGAATCAGCTTAGAAATATAATAAGTTGCGTATATGTAGTAACAGAACTATGAAGAAGAGTGACGAATTGACAATTACCAGCAACTTGGAATTCCATTTTCTTTAGGGGCTCTTATAGCGATGTCCACGGTCCTCAGTATCTCATACTCAGTTGATCGTGTAGACGAAATTGGCTTAGGATAGATATGAGTGAGACGATCGTGTTCATAACGTATTGTGAAATTGATGATCTATCAAGAATATAATATTTGCATATTGTTCCCTTCTTATAAGTACATGGCATATGATCTTTTTGGTATCTCTCGTAGACTTATAAACATTACTTATTTATAAAGGAAGAAGTTATATACATACATTAAATCTAAGAAGATGAATAATTAGCTGAGGGTAACAAGTATAATGAGGAAATTACACAAGTCATATATCATAAATTCATTAGTTAATACATAGAGAGTTTATGGTATAGAAGTTAATATCTTACACAAAATGGGTTACAACTGAAGAAGATGAACATCCACCAAAATCAATAGTTTCATAACAGGTTAGGTATTGTTACATTAGTAGCTTTTTTGAATCCTAAAAAAAAAAAAAACATAACGGTTTACATCTTGTCCTTCTCAAATCTTAATATTATGTTACAACGTAAATATTAGAGCTTAACCTTATCAATGACTATGAAAATAACTATGAGAGATTTTGTTTTTTCCATTATATTTCATTGTTTGACTTAGTATTTTCATTGCTGTGAAAAGTATCAAACCAATGTCATTCATATTGTAATAACCCAAAATTTTATAATGTATATTAATGAAATAAATATATGGATTGATTAATTATTAAACAATAGATTGTGATAAAATAAAATTGGGACGTTGATGATATAAAATTAAGATGTTAATACATGAATGATAAAGATCGATATATTTAATTTGAGAAAATTAATCAAAATAACATCAACACATATATTGATCCTCAAATATACTTAACGAAAATAATTCTAAAGATCGTGAATAATTATATGCAACTATTAGCTCTCAATTTTAATCTAACTAATAACTATTTATATATATATATATATAATAATTGAGACAAGTACTGGTCAAACCCTACGATAAATCCTAATCCCGCTGATCTCTCTTTCCTCCCCCGACCCCGCCGCCTATCCCCTTTCCATTCGCCGCCACCGCCCGTATCCACCGCCGCAGCCCCAACCGAGCCCAGCGCACACCACCAAAACACCGGAGTCGTCCGCGCCGTCCCTATCCTGTTCGCCTCGCCGCTGCTGCGCCGAAGCCACCCAACGCCGCCGCCCTTGCCCCGCGTCGCCGCTCGCCATCATCAGAGACGAGGAGGGAATCCACGACGGCTTCCCATGATTATTGTGTGTTGTTTCCTTGCACTGTCAGGTTGTTGTTCATGATCGTTGGGATCGTCGTCGCCGAATTGAAGTTGTGTTGGAGTCAAGGAGGAGAGGAGGAAGACCGGGAGAGGGGCTGTGAAATTAATGGTCATGGATGACTAGGGACATTGGGTGTCCTTTTAACAATATAAATCACATTATTAAGTGTTGTTACATTTAATTGTTGGGATGCCGAGCAATTTACGCTTATTTTGCATCGCAGGAAATTGTGACACTGAGCATCAAGGTCTTCAAGAACTTTAATCTAGTCAAGTAATCAAAGTCGTTTTAAATCATCTAAGCATCAAATCAGTGTTTCTTTTGTATAACGATTAAAAAATGTTATCTTGAACGGTGTGTTAGAATTATTAAGATTGAGGTGGATGATTGATTGTATGTTTGGTTGACTGAATGTGTATGTATGATCACCTTCACACGTTAAGAATTATTTTTATAATTTTGGTTATCTCTTGATTGCATTGTATGAATCTCTATCATTTGAAATTTGAATAGATATTTGGGATGCATGACGTCTTTAATGGAATGTAGTACTGAACGGGACAAGTTAAAGATTAATTAGGAAGGATGGATTGTGAGGACACTCTTCACGTGCACGTAACGGTAACGAGGATTGGCCCTCATTGATAGATCGATTTGGAAAACTTGTCCTTAATCATAAAAATTAATAAATGGGTTGGTTGAAAAATTAAGATTATGTAATGTAAATTATAAAAACATGGACCGATCGGATTATTTGGATTTTTTCCATATTTATTATTTATTATTTATTTCTTTATAGGACCCCCTCATTAGGTGAAGTTTTATTGTTTGCAAATAGTTGATGCCGTTATGTGTTTGACGGTGTGCGATTTTAACGTAATCCATCGTAATTACATTAATCCCCTGAAGTGAAATAGGACCTATGGTGTTACGAGGCCTTTGGTTCACAGTTTATTTTTCATTTCAGGTTTGTTACATATGGGCGATGGGATGACTTAATGCGAGATTTATTGTAATTATATTGATTTAGTTGGATTATATTTAATAAATATGTAACATTATTTTCAGATTTTATTTAATTTCTTGGTGCGAATCATTTGAGATTATTGATGTAATTTTGGGAATTTGATGTTGGATGTAATTTCTTTATTTCTAAGGCCTAAATCTCATGGGATTATAATAATCTTACTAAGAATTATAATTTTTAGCGGTCGTAACGATTTAGGAGTTTCGATGTGTAACACTTGTGTTCCCTTTTTTTCTTGGAAAAGAAATCCATTGCAATTTTTTTTTGTCCTTGTTCGAATTATTTAGTGATGTGAAGTTTTTTGGAACTTTGGACGCCTTCAAACTTTTCGTACAGTTTTACTTTATCTTGTGCGTCCTCTTCAAAAATGGCTTCTTACTTTCTTAGGGTCCCATATGCACTGCAAACTGGGAAGTTACAAAATCCGTAGGTAACAAAATGCTCCAGAAATTAAAGGACATTCATGCTTGTATTGCTATGTTCATATCACAATCACTTGTCTTCTGATGTCGTCTTCGCCGTCGTACAATCTAGATCATTCCGTCATTATAACAAGGTTTGAAGAGGACGTTACTATGCAATTTTTATCATAACTTCGAGTTCTTGCTGGACCTGATTGATTTTCCTTGTATGATATATAAATACAAGCAAGTATTATTAGAGATCTCATAAGTTTAAAGTTCACGAAACTTGATATCTTGACATTACCCTAAACCTCGAAAATCGTCAAGAATACTTACTAACCACGTGCTTTGGACGAAAGACGAGTCAATGATGCTTGTGATTATCAAGAAGATCAAAATAATATTATAGCGTTAATTACTGTCTTTAGATTGACAGTATAAAACAAACTACAGCTGCATAAGAAAAAAATATTTGGAGTCAGGGTGCAGTAAAGAGAATAATGTCTTATATGTTTGGTCTTTTTTTCATATTTCAGAAAGATGAGTTGGTAATTTTGATAGCATCCAACAAGTTCACATTTTTTTTTTTCACATTACTGTAGTTTTTTGTGGAATATCTGTGACTGCAGGCATCGCAGGAGATCTGTGGATTTTTACTGCCACATTTTTTGACAGAGTAAGCTCCATTATTACTATGATACAAACAGCTAGGTAACCAATGAACTCGAAAAAACACTGTTGAAGTGTTGATTGATGTACTGTAATATTTTCATTGGTTCCTTCGATCTTATCTCAAAAGAAAGCTGGCGAGGAATCAAAACATTGTACATCTGTCGTTAGGTCGATAAGTAGTCACGAAACTGTTCTCGATTCCTATAAAGAATGAGCTTGATCCTGTTGATCAAATATCTCTGTGAAGATTGTCAATATTAAAGTTCATGATATGATAGCACGTTATCTCGAGTTATTTGTCGTGCTCTTAACTTGTTTCCTCATGAAGCTACAACCACAGCTTGGACGCGGCGAGTAAGAAACGTTAAGATGACAAATACCAGAGGTATTGAATCATTTTAGTCTTACTTTTTGCGGATGTAGTTACCCGAAAAAGAGTGTGGAAGATCCCACGGAATTTTTTTATTTGATAAAAAATTCATCCAAAATGAGTGATTTTAAATCAGTCTCGAGTTATGCATCGGATATATATATATATATATATATTTGTACATTTAAATTTGAGCTCGTGATTGAAATATTCATTTTTATAATTAATGATTTGGATTAAAAAATATGTATTAAGTTTTGTATTCTTAAGTATTTTTTTAATGAAACCTTAAAATGACATTTTAATCATACTTTGAGTATCAAAGGTTTTTGAAACTTTAACATACAGTATATATTGAGAATTTTATGATATTTCATATATATAATTATAAAGGAAAAAATAGATATATGTCATGATAAATGTCTATCTAGTTAAATTTCAATAATTGAGATTAAAATCAAAATTAAATGATTGAGAATAATTTAATCTTAATTTTTTTATTAATTTTATTTTAATCTTAATCATTAGATTTTAATTAGATGTCATGACATATATTCCAAGAATAAATTATTTACATGAAAAAATGAAATGTATCATAATATAAATATGTATAGTAAAAAAAATGATGAAATTAAAAAATTAAAAAAAATATTTTATAATTAATTTTATTTTAATCTTATATGTTTGTTTATTATTGAACATGTAATTCACGACACACTTCGTATAACCTATTTACACCACCGTCTTTGGAATATAGCCAAAATCAGACACGCCCCCATCTGACACGCGTGAAGCCCTAACACACTTCCCACGCGCCACCACACCTTCCCCCGCCCCGCCACCTCATCCTCGTCTCTCTCCTCCGTCGCAGCGTGTTCAACTCCGTCATCTTCGCGGGCACTCTCTCATTCTGACTATTCTCAGGTAAAGCATTTCTGCCTCAGTTTAGTTTGATTACAATCAAGAGTAGTGTTTCAAATATCGTACTCAAATATGACTTGTTAACTAGATTTGGATGTCTAGCAATGCAATCGAGTGTGATCGAAATGTGTTGCGGTGAATTCGGATGGGTTCGATTGGTGTTGTCGGTGCTGATCAGTGGCATTGGTTAGTGGAGTAGAGTGTTTACAGCGATGGTTGATTGATAGTACGATTCGTTGGTTTGTTGTTTTGATTTGTGAGGGATTAGGTTCGGGAAACCGATGGTCTCTTTTTATGCAATAATCTCATCCTCCCCAGACCCTTATGTATTAACAGAAACACCTGAAACACCTGAGTTGTTGCCGTTGATGATGATGTGGTATGATTGCAAGGGATTAGATTGTTATGATATTAAGAGTGAGGCATAATAGAGACCTAGATGAGTGCGAGTAATTGTGATTTTCGCTTTGCGTCGATAATGAAGTGTATATTTGGAATTGTTAAAAGTGGCTTTGCTCAATTTATAAGGATGACATGGCTTATTCTCATGTGAAAGAAGACATCAACTTCCACAAGATAAGGCTAAACTTTTGGACGGCAAGAGTGAGAACCAAATCTCCTACATATGTTAGTCAAACAACACAAGGAAAACAAGAATATTAAGGAAGAGAAGGCCGGTGGTGGGCGGTGGACTTTAACACTTCCCCTCAACGACTTCTCTCTCTCGATGTTGAATGAGTAATCATACTAAGTTGCTTTCTAAAGTCTTCAAACTTAGCTTTGCTAAGTTCTTTCGTAAAGATATCTGCAACTTGATCATTAATGTTGGCATACTTTAACTCGATATTCCCTTGGAACACCTTCTCCAGAATGAAATGATAATGAATTTCTATATGTTTAGTACGAGCATGGAACACTAGATTCTCTGCCATTCGAATTGTTGATTGATTATCACAGTATAGCTTAACTGTGTAATCAATAGATTGATGAAGATCCTCCATCAGCTGCATCAACCACGTGCACTCATGAGCTGTCACAGCTGCTGCGCGATATTCTGCCTCTGTATTTGACAAAGATATTGTTGGTTGTCTCTTGCTGTACCAAGAGATAACCCCTGATCCAAGGTTGAACACATAGCCAGTAGTTGACCTTCGCGTATTGTGATCTCCAGCGTAATCAGCTTGTTTCAAGCCAGAGTTTCTCAGCTCTCTTCCTATACCATGCTCTTGGTGCTTGTTTCAAGCCGTAAAGTGCCTTCTTCAACTTGCATACATATGATGGGTAGGTTCTGCTCTCGAATCTCTTCTGCTGCTCCATGTAAATGTCACGATCAAGCTCTCCGTGTAAGAAAGCATTCTTCACATCCATTTGTCATAGGTTTCATGATTTGTTGGCCGCAAGTGCTAAGAGAACGCGAACAGTTGTGATCTTTGTGACTGGACTGAATGTCTCATCATAATCCAGCCCATACTTCTGTGAGAATTCACAAGCAACAAGTCGAGCTTTATACCTCTCGATCGAACCATCAGATTTGATTTTGACCTTGTACACCCACTTGTAAGAAATATGTTATGCTGACTTTGACTTTGTAACTAAATCCCTAGTCTGATTTTGATTCAATGCATCGATCTCTTCGTGCATGGTTTGTCTCCATTCCTTTTCTCGAGCTACCTCCTCATATGAACTCAGCACTTGTGACTTGTCGTCTTCAACTAGAGCTACATTGACATATTTTTTATTGGGCTTCCGTTCTCTAGTTTGGTAGCGATGTTATCGTTGAATTTATGTCTGCTCCTCTTCTTGTGCAACTTCTTCTTCTGTATCTTCAAGTTGTCTAGGTCGATCCTCTTTTCTAATCTTGTAGACTCCGCTATGCCAAGGCTTGCTTACTTTACTTCAAGACACAAGAGATGATTCACCTCCAGGTTCATGAGGAACTTCTGGTTGAACATTTGCCTCCTTTTTCTTGTAGAGCTTCTCCTGTAGTATTTTCTTAAACTCTTTTGAGTATGGTAAAGTGACTGACTGCGGACCCCACCAAGATGATGCTTCTTCGAACACCATGTTCCTTGATGGATAACCTCTGCCTGTGTTGGGATGAACACACCCTTTCGTTCATTATTGCATCCCACAAAGATACATCGCATCGTTTTCTTTTTGAATTTGCTCCGAAAGTGGTCAGGGACGAACACATAGCATACACATCCAAAAATTCGAAAGTGGCTCACTGTGGACTTTATCTTCCAAAGCTTCTCGAACGACGTCGTGAACCCAAACGTCGCTTGTGGTAATTTGTTGAAGACATGAGCCGTCGTCTTCATACACTCCGCCCAAAAATGTGGTGGCACGTTATTGGCATGTAGCATACTTCTACAAGTTTCAGTCAGATTGTCATTCTTCCTGTCTGCAATGTCATTTTGCTGAGGTGTATCTGGACAAGTTAATTGCCGATGAATCTTGTTTTCATGATGAAACGTCTTGAACTCATTTGATGTGTACTCACCTCCATTATCAATACGCAGACACTGCATCATGGTTCCTAACTCCTTCTCGACATCTCCTTTGAAAGTCTTGAACATTGACAATGCTTCAGACTTTTCCTTCATGAAATATATCCATGCGTACGCGAGTAGTCATCGATAAAGGTAATCCTATATCTTAGACTAGTGACTGATGGTTGCTTCACTGGATCAAAAATATCCGAGTGAACAAGCTCCAGCAAAACCTTCGCTTTGAACTGCTACTCCTTGAACGGCAACTGGTGTGTTTTTCCATATTGACAACCAGCACAAACAGTATCTTCACGAATCTCCAACCGTGGGAGACCCTTGAGAGTTGATTTTCTAATCATTTCTCTCAACTTTTGATAGCTAACATGCCTAAGCCTAGCATGTCCCAGATCTGCAGTCTTGTTCTTTCGAGGCTTGACCACGTAAGCCTCTTGATCTGACATGATATAAACAGACTCCATTCATCATTCTTCCATAACAGGCGTACTCCTATTGTTGCTTTGGTAGACTTTGATTTTAGTAGGTTCGAACACCACAGGGTGTCCACTTGTTATGAGTTTCACAAGATACATGAAAGACATTATCTAAAAGTACTTGTTTGTCGCTATATCGAGGGATAATCATCGTCTTGCCAACATGAACCATTGGCAACTTCGAGTTATTGGCGTTAATGACTACGTGCTTTCCTTTGTACTCGGACACATCATGGAGCTTCTCTTTCATTCATGTAATGTGATTAGAACAACCAGAATCCAAGATCCAGTCATGGTTATAGTTAATCACCTTGTTATTGCTGATAGTTGCAAGTGTCAACTCTTCCTCTGGTCAGCAATACAAGAAGTTGTGATCTTTTCTTCTTCAGTATTGCCTTTGTTTTGACTAGATGAAGCAAAATTATCTTTTTCGGACTTCCTTTTTTCCGCAGTTATAGCATTAATTATTTTGACGTCGTCTTTGATCGTCACTTTGAGCTCCTCCTTGGTTAGAGCTTCTCTTGGATTATGAATTCTTCCAGGACTGCTTCTTCTGCCAGCTTCCTTGCTGACGCGGTTTTTCTTCTTGTAACCGTTGAGCTTCTTGGTTGGATTTCTTCTTGGGACCTATCTTTTTGCTAAAGTGAGCTTTGTCTTGTTCTTTGACCTATGCTTCAGACATCTGTTTTTCTAGAGTTTCTCGATTTATCAAAATACTCTTCAACTTCGTGAGCTTCGGCTGAGTCGCCCATCCACGGGTCGTCGTAACAAGACTGTTGAATTTTGGTCTTAACCCATCATTCATGATCCTACTCGTACGAGGATCACTAATTGGATTCTCTGGATCCAATTTAGTAATCTCTTCACATACAACTATCATTTTAGTGAAGTACTGTCTTATTGTCAAGTCTCACTGTAAGATTGACATAACCTTATTCTCCAACTGTTGAAGTCGGCCGTCATTTGTTTTGGAAAACATGGTGGCTAAAGTGTTCCATGCTTCCTTAGGCGTCTTAGCGTCCCTAATTCTCTGTAGAAATTTATCTTTTACAGAGACTGTAAGAACGAACATCGTCTTATCAGCTTTGACCTTCAATTTCTTAAGGTCGCCCTTCGGCTCTTTTGGTGGTGTTGTATTGGATCCGTCGACAATCTCCCATAGATTTTGATCGAGGAAGTAAAACATTACTCTAATGCTCCATGTGCTATAGTTATTGTTATTTGGCTTCTCGACATTACTGATCGAGCTGCTAACTTCTGTCTTGGTGACTCCGTGAAATAAATTTTACCTCACGACGAAAAATATTTCTATCACTACAGTAACCTTTTACAATTTCAAATAAAAACAGTAAAAATATTTTCTGCTAGTAACTTTATTTTTAACATGCCAGTAAAATTTATTTATCGAGTTTGATAAAAATAGTATTTCACCAACTGCACATCTCTGACGTGGCTCTGATACTATTTGTTGAAAATTGGATCATCGGAATCAAAGTATATCGAGAAATGTAAATTATAATAAGAGTAGAATATTACAAACTTGTACAATTTATAAAAATAACACTCTAAAAGTGTTTAGTACTCATAAATTACACCACATTTTATTTTTGAAAACACTCTAGAAGATATTACATAACATTAAGATCTAAGAGAGCTCCTTGCTTCTTGCTTCTTGCTCTCTACACTTTATTGTGTTGTTATTGTTATGTTTACAAGCGAAGAAAATGTCTCCTCATATAGGTTTATTCTCATGTGAAAAAAGACACCAACTTCCACAAAGTAAGACTAAACTTTTGGACGACAAGAGTGAGAATCAAATGTCCTACACATGCTAGTCAAACAATACAAGAAAAACAAGAATATTGAGGGAGAGAAGGCCGGTGGTGGACGGTGGACTTTAACAGATGACACTGTCAATATGACAATATTGTGTTGTTAAAGTGTCATTCATCACTTTATAAGGATGGCAGTGCCTGTACGGAAATATTGAGTCGTTCCTATGTAGACTATGCAATGATAACAAAAGTCTAGAAGGGAAGGTTTTACAATGTTTTGATCATATCATAGTCCAACATATTGTATAGAAAGATGCGTCCATTTGTTTGACGTTTGATTAATAGTTTTATATGAAACGATGAGAAAAAATTAGATATGAGATCCCACATAGGTGTTAATGATATGCTATGATGATATGGAGTGGTAGCATACTAGCATTCAAGATGGTGGAAGGTAATGATTTGTTATTCGTGGTGTATATCCTTTTTTGCTTTCTCGTAATAAAGGTGTATCATAATGTTGGCTGACTAATGGTTACCTTTTTCCTGCTAGATGAACATTGAACGGTTATACGGGTAAGGAAGTTTTGTACGTTGAGGTAGTTCTACTTAAGGTAGCAGGGATGCACAAGGGGGGCCATTATGTCGGATACCATAGCAAGGTTAATGGGAATCAATGAAGAGGATGATGAGGAAGTGATAGAAGTGGATATCAAAGGAGAAGATGAGGAAGATTATGAAGAAAATCACATTGCTTCTTCTTTCATGGTTAATATGGATGGACGAATCACGACTGGATTTAATAGTAATCCACACCAGCATCGTGTGCTCAGCCCAGAACCGCCAAGTACTCGTTTAGGAGGGGGTCGAAGATCAAGTCCATTGGAGGAGAAGGAAAGGACAAAGCTTCGGGAACGGCATTGGAGAGCGAGATGCCATTACTACAAAGATATTGACAGGGCTTTGAAGACATGAGAACTATAACCTCAGGGTTAGAGCTGATATCAATGATGTAATTGTAGTGTTGGCAAGAGAAGCTGGCTGGGTCATACTTTCCGACGGGACCACTTTTCCAGCCCAATCTCAGGTATTGGAATGGTAAAACTATGAGCTCCTTTTTCTTTATTATTTTATAAGGGAAAACCTCTTGCCTGTCAACTTCAGTTATGATATGTACTACTCCCTCCGTCTCAGAATAAATACAATGAATTGATCGATATGAGATTTTATATGTGTGTAAAAAAATTTGTGTAAATATATGTATATGCCCCTGATGGTTTCTAAGAGAAAGGAGAGAGAAAAAAAATGGAAGGAGAAGTGACAGTGCGGTGAGTTGATGTGATATAAAGTAAAAAGTATGAATGTTTTGGTACTTTTTAAGAAAAAATAATTTCCAAATAGAAAAGTGTTAGTAATTATTATAAGATATCTAAAAAAGACAAGTGTTGTATTTTTTATGGGATAGAGGGAATACTACATAAAGCACGAATATCAACCTAAAGATCCTCCATAAATTGTACTTAGTGTTTTACTATGATGATTGAATCTAACTGTTAAGAGTGATCATTAGTTGTTCATGTACTCATGGACATATATGTATATATATATATTGTTGTTAGTCAGTCTCTGAACTCCAGCTTCTAATGTGGATTCTGGGTGACTATTTATTCCTTCTGCATATAGGGGACAAAATCCTCCACTGGTGTTTCAAGTTCTGCTGCTGCTTCATCTTCAGACATTATGCCTCAACAAACTCCATCTGGTTCCTTGCAAGGAATTTCTTCTAGTTACCAGAGCATAGAGGATCAAAATTCATGGGATTTGAATAGTGTTCTTATGCACACTTCTGCAGCGTGTGATTTATCTTCTGCTTCTCGGTCTCTTGCATCCGTAATAATGGGAGATGAAGGACGGAAAAATGAAAGCTATCCTCTTATATGTGGTTCTATCGACACTGTTGATAACAAGCAGGTACACTTTAGCCTTCTCTCTTATTTAATGTAAAAGCTATCTTAGTGACATGTCTGATTTGTTATGTATGTGATGGTGTACTGTCGGATTGAATTTTGACGGCTTCTTCTCCCTGAGATGGTGCTTTCATTTGTTGCAAAGGTTTTTGATTAACAAAAAATGTATGGAATATTTTATTTATTTATTTATTGGCATGGGATATCCGTAATTATAGCATAATCATAGTCTGAGCTGCAAGCTGGTGTGAGCTAGCTTCTACAAGCATGTTCACAAAGAGGATCATTCATGAAAAGTTCAACCTTGACTTGAGACTGCTTGGTTCAATTCATGGGAATATTTTCAATTATTGGAGATAGTAGTTTATCCAAACTATAAATGTGGTCCTCCTTAGGTTGCGCATCTCAGGATAGTTTGTGTGCATGTCTTGTCGGCTTCATTGTGCTATTTCTTACTAGTGGTTCTTGCTACTCATAGGTAATGGCTGTGTCTTTTGAAAACAAGATGTGCCCTTCTGGAATCCTTTCATTGTTATCCAGCGGCTAAATGCGCGCAAATATGTTTTGTAGAAACTAAAAAAGGATGAATGTTTTCTATTTCACCTTCTAGCTTTTTGTTGGAGCTGTTGCTGTAATATTTGTTCATGACTGTAGGTTCTTCATCAGCCCCCTAAGTTGCAAGAACGAGATTTTTCTGGGACCCCTTGTATTCCAGTCTATGTAATGCTGCCTGCCTGTAAGTTGAGAATATTATCTATTCTTCCTCTCGGTGGCATTTGTTTTCTTCCTTTCCTACAATTCTCTCTAACATGGTCTTGTCTACTGTGTTAACTGTGCTTTCAAATTCAGGAACCAGCGTATATGTCATTTAACCTGGTTGGATTTCATTTTAGCTTCTTTTCTTGCTATTTTTCGCATTTTGTCTATGGAGTTTGTTTGTTGATGGCTTGTTTTTTATATACATATGGGCACTGGTGTTTACTGTGGAAGTTGGTGACAAGATAAACTTGAACCATTACCTAAAAGGTTAAGCTAATTGAATGATATCTTTATGCCCTATGCTACTTCCTGTTATCTTTGTTGTAATAGATGTTGCTCTGTTGTACAGTTTGGTGTAATTAGTATGAATTGCAAGCTGATGGATCCAGATGGGCTGCTGAAACAGTTAAGATATTTGAAGTCAATCAACGTTGATGGCATTACGGTCAATTGTTGGTGGGGAGTTGTAGAAGCACATTCTCCTCAAGAATATAAACGGGTTGGGTACAAGAAGCTTTTTCAGATTGTTCGTGAGCTTAAGCTGAAGTTACAGGTTACGTCCGTTCTTGCTCCTTCAGACGTTTATGCTTGTTTCTTATGTCTACTGTGATGTGCATATTTGATGGTGTTCCTTGTTTTTGCTACTTTCTAGTGTAAAAGGTCAAAGGGACCTAATGACTAAGATTCTAAATGCAGTTTCCATTAATGAAATAAGGTTCTGTTTCTGATCAATTGATGCAGGTGGTTATGTCTTTTCATGTTGTGGGGGCAATTTTGGTGATGATCCTTTTATTCATCTGCCTCATTGGGTTACAGAAATCGGTCGTACTAATCCCGACATTTATTTCACGGACAAAGATGGCAGACTAACCATGAATGCCTCTCATGGGGAATTGACAAGGATAGAATATTAAGAGGCCGAACAGCTGTTGAGGTAGCATATGTTCTCTTTATTGACAATATTGTACCGATTGGCCTTTTAGCATATGGTTATGGTTATGTTTATTTTGGTATGGTACTTTTCTGGATGTAGGTCTACTATGACTTCATGAGAAGCTTCCGCTCTGAGTTTGATGAATTCTTTGAAGATGCTATTATTTCTATGATTGAAGTTGAATTTGATCCATGTGGCGAGCTGAGATACCCTTCTTATCCTGTTAAGCATGGTTGGAGATACCCTGGCATTGGAGAATTTCAGGTTATCCTGTTGTTACTCAAGAGAGTAGCATCCTCAATGTTGGCTATTTTAGATGTTTGCTATGTTTTCGGAAAGTTCAGGCACTAGAATTCCTTGTTTGATTACCACAGCTATCTTAATTTTCCTTTGCATACTAGTTTTTTACTTACACTTGCTGTGGAAGTTTAGATTATGGGATTTGTGCTTCCTCGTTCAGTTTTTTACTCCTTTTGTGCCAGAGGCCCCGATAATACAGGTGTAGTTCTCAGCCAAACGAGACTGGATTTTTTTTTTTTTTTTTGCGAAGGTGGAGACTATGATGGCTATTATGGCAGATTCTTTCTTAAATGGTACACTGAGGTTCTACTTGACCATGCTGATCGAGTACTTTCTGTAGCCAAATCAGCATTCGAGGGACCTGCATTGTTGCAAAGGCGAGCTTTCTGCTTTTAAAGTCAGATTTGTCCATTGCTATTTTTGCATGCGTCGGGCTATCTAGCCTATGAAAATGGATACAAAAAGGGATCCAAGTAACTTAAAGAATATGATACACATCTGCTGCTATCTTTCTACTAGTTTGGATACCTCATTTATAGCGGGGAGATCCACATTTTAAACTGGATGGCTGATATCCTTTGAATTTGTGACAGTTACCAAGGATACATTGGTGGTACAAGACAAGCAGTCATGCTGCTGAACTGACAGCTGGGTTCTACAATCCGTCCAACCGCAATGGATATGCCACTGTAATGGCTATGCTAAAGAAGCATGGGATCGCTCCAAGCTTCAGTTGCAGTGATGTTGTGAATTTAGATCATCAAGATGGGATTCCAAATGCTAATGCCAATCCTGTGGCACTCTCATGGCAAGTAAGTGTCAAGCCGCGCCCTTTACCTTTCTGTTATGAATCTACTGGATATGGATTTGTTATCCTCTGTTGATTGTCGGTCTGCCTTGGGCGCCTAGGGTTTCCATGGCTAGCATAAAATTTGGTTCATGAAGATAGATGTTGGTGATCATTGTCTTTTCGACGTGCGAGTTAAAGGTTACTACTGTTGTTTGGCTTGCAGGTGCTGAATGCGGCAAGGGATGTCAGTCTTCCAGTTTTTGGTGAGAATTCTCTTCCTTGTCACAGTAGAGACAGCTACAACAGGATTCTTGACAATGCCAAGCCCTTCAACGACCCTGATGGACGGCACCTGTTATCGTTTGCCTATCACAGGCTTAGTCCATTACTCATGGAAAGGCGGAATTTCACTGAGTTCGAAAGATTTGCCAAAAGAATGCATGGTAATCTCTAGTCTTCTGAATTTCTCTTTCTTCCTTCACCTAATTGAAGTTGAATTTTCCGGTGAAGTGTGTTTGATCTTTAGGCATCAGGTTGCGGGGCTTTTTCAGCCGCTACAGTATTCGTCAGGCTTTATATGAATAAATCAATATCACACTGATCATCTAGATTGTTCTATACCGTGGGTGACAAAGCCATATATGTGTTTGTAGGTGAAGTCATACTCGATCTCCCGGCATAGTGATGTGGAGGAAGATGCTGTCCATTGCGATTCAGATGAGTGCTGAGCAGCTATGCTGTAAGTACTTTGTATAACTAGTTCTACTAGTGATTAGCTAGTGTTTATGCCCCCTTCTTGCACTGCTACAAGCTTGTAGGTGAGAACCCGGTTGCATTGCTATTATGATTGTCAAGGGGAAGAATCCGCCAAGGAGAAGACGCTTTGCCATCTGTAACGAGGATCACTTTGGGCGATTCTCTTTTTGTTGATATTGCTGCAACCTTATACCGTCTAGAAGCCTCATGATATGCCAAGACCCAATAGAATCGGTACCATGCGTGAGTCGTGAATGAAAACAGAACACCGGATATCCTAGTGGACTTAATCGTTATATGGTTGTAGATAAACATATCCCCCGAGTTAATTTCCATGAAAAGTAACGAGTCGTTACAAGACGATAGGAGCAGAATTCTGATCTTATGTTGCATCAAAAGCTTACGGTTGAGGTGTGCAGTGACTTCATTGAGCAAAGTGGTAACGCCATTGTCGCCTATGTTGATGGATGCAGTCTGGATAAACTAGCTGAATTTGTTACTGTCTTACGATGAAGAGCTGCGAGTTGTCTCACGAGAATGATTGAGTGGATCTTTGGTGGCAGAAATTGCCAATCTGTTGCCATTGATGTCCTCTTCTTGTTTGCTTGGTTCATTCTCTTCTTGATGATTGTTTGAACGATGTCGTTGATGAATAAGTTGTTGAGTAAAAAGATACTATTATGTCCCTGTTTATTGGTAATTTTTCGTCTTTTAGTCAATATTTAATATTAAAAAAATCACATCATATTATGTTATAATGCCTCCATTGTTTTTTCTCATAACAATCTCACTATTCTTAAAAAATATTCTCGATTGCAAGTAATATGGAACGGAAAGAATATGTCTGATAAAAATAGTAATCCATGATTAAATTAAGATAGGGTTAATTTTTCATTTTAAAACATGGATGTTTTGGATTTAGTCTTTTTGCTCTGGATTGGATTTAATCATTCCCTTAAATTATAAGTTTAGGGGATTGCTACCTCCAAGACAAAAAATGATATCGCCAAGGTTTTCAGTAAGACAAGGGAATTTTTATCCAAAAAGAAAAGGGGTTATTTGTTTTGGTAATATCATAACAATTCCTTAGGTTTATAGGATCGATTTTAAATCATCTATCCCGATATTTAGGGGGGAAAATAGCCATTGCTTATTTTTCGTTAAATCGTTAGATTCAAACTCTTCCAATCGGGTAAGACGTGCATAGCTACGCGAAATAAAAACATTGAGAAAACAACAAAACAAGAAACTTTGGATATGAACATTGTTAGATGCAAGAATCAAATATTCACAATGTACCTGTAATCTTCTTTGTAACAACTTGGGTTCAATCCCATCCCCTTTGTCAATATATTCATGACAGTATTTCTATGCACGTCTATTCCCGAAGTGGAAAGTGTCGACGACATTAAAGAACGTATGAAAAGGCTCACCGTTGGAACAATGTGGTAATCAGATTTGTTTATTCCTAACTCAAAGCCGTCTACTTTTGAGATTCTAACGAAACCGTCACCATTTCGAGGGCCAGCTTGCCATCCTGGGATGCTTCAGCTTCGACCTGGCTTACACCACTTCGTCCACCCCAGGCCCTCATGCGTTCGTTCGCGTGTTCTACCTGTGAATTCCACAACATATCACTCACCGACGCATTGTCCTATAAATCGGTGCACGGAGTTTCAAGAACGACTTTATATTCTTGTAAGAGCAATGTAGGTCGAGAATTGGTAATGACATGTTACCTCCTTGTTCCAGTTGGTTTTGTACAACATGAAAATGAGGATGAATGTTTGCAACGTAGTCCCACAAATCATCCCTATCCAAATTCCCTGCAAAGGAAAGCATATTCGTCGGTTTAACACTAGCATACCGAACAAAGAAAGACTTTACGGTCTAGACGACGATAAGAAAAGAAGTTGTATGACAAAGATTGATAGAGATTAGTGATTTTATCGTGCAACGGTTTACCTCTACTCGCAACCTTGTCTTGTAACCAAGCAGGAACCCAAGCGGCAGCCCGATTATATAGTAGCAGAACAAGTTGATGTATGCAACCACACCTTGCCATCCTCCACCAATAGCAACACCTACAAATCACAACCCCGTCGTAACATTTATCGATCACCGGATTTTGAAATTCATGATTGTCTTACAAGATTCAAGAATTTTTTTCAGGAATCGGAGATTTGGGTACCTGATATGACAGGCTGAACACTGTTAAGCACCATGGTGATGCCGAGAAGGTAAGCCAGATGTGATACGGCTGCTTGCATCTCCTTGCTTTCGGTGAAAATGACCCCAAAACGGTTCTTTGTGATCATGACAACGATCATTAGACAGATGCCAATGCAAAGAGATTGCAACACTGTGATGATCACGGAGTACTTCGCAGCTCTCGGATGTCCTGAACCGAGCTCATTGGAGACCCTCACACTACAAAGACAAGATAGAACTAATTGAAGAGATATTCGCTCAGCATCCGATATGTAAATAAACCGGCTATTTGATGTCGAGCTCACTAAAAAATCTTCAGTGTAAAGCAACCAACAGATAGACCCAATTGAGAACGTTGTTATATTCTTCGGGTTATGAATTCTAGCCGTCTAGCGGAATTCTTGAACCAAATACAGTAACTATGATTGTGGCACTTTGATCAAATGATAAATGAAAGAATCAGAAATTTACCTGATTGCAGCATTGATCCCGATGAACAACATGCCTTCCCAACCGTTCACATTCATACTGATCAACAAATAACAAAAGCAAAAGAGAGAGGTCAAGTCCGACATTTCAAAGAGTGGGAGCGACAGAAAAGAATTTGACGCTTAAAAACTATGAAATGTTTTCATAGCATGTTCTATATCTTACCAAATAGAAAGGGATCCGACCGCAATGACAGGATTAGCGAGGTGGCCAGTAAGGACAATGATGGTCATGAAGTACCAAATCTCCAAGCAAAGCATCACAGCAGACGCAACCGAGAGCTTTACAAACGGCCAAAGATCCTGGAACGCTAACCAGGACAATCCTGTCCAAGCATCCTCGCACCATCCGACGATATAAACCACCTGAGCCACCCCGATCCCCCAAGCAGATATATTATACGCTGCTGCTGCACCTGCGGTTCCCCACCCAAACACCTCGATAAAGAAGTAAAGCATGAAGATGTGCACGACAAGGGCCAATAACCCGATCCAAGCCATGATCCCGACCTTGCTCTGGGCCTGCAAGAACTTCTGACATGGAAAGTTGACGGCAAGGGAGAACAACTGTGGGATGCATTTGATAGCAAATGTTCCGGCAAGCTGTGCTATGTCGTCTTCTTGGCCTAGAAGCTTCAGAATCGGCGTGGCGAATATATAAAGAGGTAGTAAGAAGAAACAAGCTATGAATAGGATTATCCATGATCTTTGCATATAGACTCCTAACATGTTAATCTGCCCAGCACCAAAAGCTTGTCCGCATAGCGTCTCCAATGCGCTTCCCATGCCAAGCTGCGATTAACATCATCGACGAAGATTAAGTAAACTTAGCTAATGAGTTTGACATACTCGGAGCAAAAGAAAGCAGCCGATGATGCATTCTCACCATGAACCCGAACGAGAAGTTAGCGATGACGGACAACGATATCGCCACGGCCGATAACTCAATGTCACCGATATGACCAACAAAAATATTGGTGAAAGAATTGATCCCATAGTTGCACAGAATGGTAAAAGCGATAGGTCCCGCAATGGCCCACAGCCTTGTGGACTCGACCCAAAATATATACCTCCCGTCGCTCATGGTCCTGACAACTGGGTAATCCCCCGTCTCGTCCTCCGGCACCAGCACTGCCGACGGCGCATGGTGAAGCACCTCGTCGTCGGAGCCGCTACGTCCCCCACCAATGAGGGGGGATTCCATACGTGACGGGGACGAGATAGTGGAGACATTGGGTGGTGACTCGCCAGAGACGGCCGCAGTGGCCGGGGTGGCTTTTATGGGCTCTATCTTGACTGATGGTTCTGGTTCAGATTGTCGATCAAAGTTTATCTGGACAAATCGAAAGTACAGAACATGCAGGGGATTATTGTGTTCGGTGTTACGTTCTGTTTATTGTTTCTATATCTTTGTGTTTGGGGTGGAATTGGTTTTGAATAATGGAATCCAAGGATTGATGAGATGTTTTATGAGGGGAAATATTTGGTTTGATAAAAAAAAATTGTAAGTCTTTATTTTAAATGAGGGATGGTGTTTCATTAATGGTGTAACAGAACAATTTTAGGGAAAGAAACGGGTGGATGTTATGTGTTAGGATATTTTTTTCAAGAAATTGTAACGTTAAGATTTTGTTTTAAAGAGGACAAATATTGCTGACCAGCAGTTTCAATCTATTGTGTTATTTTTACTCCTAACGTTGCTTTTACCATTATCAATGAACTGAATCTTCGTCCTGCACACCTTTCGATCTTGACGAATTTGGTTTGCTTATAAAGAATTGTTTCATTGACGACAAGAACCATTGTATCAGATGTAATCTTATTGCGTCAAACTAACACTCCAATAAAGAAAATGCAAGAAAATTTCGTATCCCACGAGCTTACAACAAAAATGCAATGAGAATGACACACCTGAGGCATTGAGCTGCCGTCCTGGCATCAAATACTCACAAGTATCACCCTCTTCAGCTACCGACCATGGCATTGCGTTTGAGCAAGCCTAGAGATCAGCAAAAAGAATCAGATTATGGAACCACCAGATTAAAAGAGGGGAGTGTAAACAGATCTTTACAGAAAAGAAGTTTACGATCACAAGTAGTGTATGAAGTTGAAGACGGCTGCTGACCGAAGAGGTTCCAGTCCCTCGTATCAGCTGTTCCAAAACAAACTTTGGACCTTAATGACAGTGCCTCTTCATCCTTCCGATTACA
Source organism: Drosera capensis (assembly GCA_001925005.1). Taxonomy (NCBI): domain Eukaryota; kingdom Viridiplantae; phylum Streptophyta; class Magnoliopsida; order Caryophyllales; family Droseraceae; genus Drosera; species Drosera capensis. Next base: position 137,839 of record LIEC01011988.1, read on the forward strand.
ATCAGATTTCAGCAGAAAAGGATAGAACAACTCAAGCTCGAAGTATCGCTTGGCTGCTCATCTTAGCGTTCAGAAATTAACGTCCTGCAAAAGACACAACATTGGCTCGGAGCAATGATGCAATCATGATGAAGGAGCATGAAGTCGTGAACACCATTAATAAATCATCTTTTGCACAAACATCTTTGCTGAAAGGATCACATAAACAATCCCGAAATTACGTTTGATGAACATCCCTCCCCGAGCCTAAAAGTACTGATACAGCTCATCCGTGCACAATTTCAAGTGAAGCAGGACTAATCCAATTCAGAATGCAAGCAACAGCTGAAACGAATGACGGTAATCTGATTCCCCGTAGTCCAAAGAATAAGCGAATCAACAACAAACGATGAGAGGCGTCTCTACCCTTCCAACGGTTACTGACTGAAAGCTGTTTTCAGTCGCAAATTTGCGACAGAATAATCCAGGATCCGTCGTAAAGTCTTAATTTCTTATGGCAAAGTTAGAGACTGAATATTTCTTAAGCATTGCTAATTAGCTCTGTGCGTTGTATATATACGACCCAACACCCAAAATACATCTAATGGGTTACAAACCAGCATAGAAACATCCAACACGAATGTTTAAATCGTGTTTAAATAACTTATACAACACTATTGTCCGAATAACCATATAATCCAACATAATTAATATCCAAAAACAAAAAAGCCTAAGAGTCTGCTCAGTCACGTCGGGAGGGGGGACGGGGACGATGGATCCCGAGGCTGGTGAAAGTACATTGCTTGATGTACGACGGTGCATGTTAGAGAATCTAACCGCACATCAAAATATGTATATACTGGTCTTTTACGGTCAACAAGGGTATGAGAAAGTTCATAATGCGTTGGACATGAAGGAAAACAGACCCGCTCCATTAGACAAGTTGATGTACATGCTAGAGATGGGTTGGTTGCTTGCTGATTATTACAATACCGCATTTTTGAGAATACATTTTCAAAACACAGAACCAAAAAGAACACTTCTTATCTCATCATCCTGTATTTTCTCACTATCTTTCAATCTTGCAAACAATTAGCAATTAGCATCTTCATTTCCAAAATCGAGTATGACCATACACAAGGTTGACATCATGCTACATTGTAACGGAAGCTCGTTTTCCAATCCGATAAACGACGAGATTCAATGGGTTGAAGGGATGGCGACATGTTTCCCTGCATGTTTGTGTCGTTCGATTTTGAAAAGTTGAAAGACGAGAGATACGTGACATGGATCACTCCTTCCGTAAAACCACCAAGATCGAAATATTGTACATCAATGAGGATTCTTCTGGAATCAATTACTTGGAAATCAACTACTATTGGAATATTGATCTTCTACATGCAACAATTTTTTTTATTTCGAGCACAAGTGGCGAAGTCTCGATAATGCTAAAGTCTTTTATCATGTTACACATGACCTAAAAGATTGAAAATACCATAAAATCATGGATACATACCAACTGAGGGAGTTGTTCAGATCACACAAACGTTTAGAAACAAGTCTTATTTTACTTTTTAAAGGATTCTATAATTAAGAATCATTAGTTATGTATTATATTCTTTTCTCCGCATATATAGTGAATGCTTTTGATTCATCGAGCTTTTTTCTTATGTGATGAAATTTATTTCTATTTGACAAAAAACACTTCTTTTAATTATTATATCGATAATATGGATAATTCAAAGAAGCATCTGGATAATCCAAAATTATCAAAGCGATATAATTGTGTATTTTATTTTTTTCTCTTTGTCAATTCGTATAATATGCAGATAAATATTTCAAATTTTGAGACCCAGATTGTAATTGAAATTATTTGAGACGCAAAGTTGCAAATATTAAAGTTCAAAAAACAAAGACACAATTATACAAGTTGCAAAGTTCAAAATTCAAAAAACAAAGACACAACAGCAAACCAAAACAAACAAAAAAAACAAAAAAAAAACACTAAAATGCGAATTCAATTATGAATTAGCTTAGACAAAGAAGCAGATTCAATTTGCGTTTTCAAACAAACAAAAACTTTTTCAAACAACTCAAAACGTGAATTTTATCTGCGTTTTCAAAAAATCAAAAACATGAATTCAATCTGTTTTTTAAACATAAATTCAAAAAACATAGTTGATATTTATTTTTTTATTTTATTTTATTTTTATTTTTTTGAAACTATATGAGAAAAAATAAAATGCTAAATAGATGCTATGGGATCGAGATCCCACCATAGACTGACTAAAATAAACAAAAAAAAATTACTCCATGAGAGTTCCTCGAGTTTTCTTTTCTTTCTTTTTTCCTTTTTTTTTTCTTTCTTTTTTTTTTTTTTTTTTTTTTCCTTCTTGCTATTTCCAGCATCAGCGCACTCCCAGGGCGCATGTGCGAATCCCACGTATCCTACTTCCTACTATATGATTTCTACAATTTGCAAATTTCAGCGCCAGGTACAGGTTGGTATGATAAGTTAAAGATGAAATATTGGATCATTGATCATTAAGTATAAGCATCAAATTTTATGTCGGACCGTACCCAATATAATTTTATTTTTTTATCCACTTAATGTCTTGATTAGTACGATAATACCCTTTCATAACATACGATCTCAAAATTATTTGCTTGTGGTTAGCAGCATGTATTTGTTAAGAGCTAATCCACCTTGTTTGCGACCGAGAACTTTGTTTCACTTGGATAGCGGTATAAACTTATCGATGTAACAGGACATAAGATAAAGTTACCTCAAAAATTTAACTATATTCTCGAAGACAAGAACAATAACCAAATACTTAATTGATATCAAAAAATTTAACATGCAAAAAAAGGAAATTTCAAATGCAACTAGAATTAATCTTGTCCATTCTCACTAGTGTCACATTAGTGACTTCAAGGACCTGGCCTTGACCGGTCTCCTCCCTCTCCTCCGACCACCATTGCCACCGCCACCACCGTCACCGCCACTGCCCTCTGCCTCCTTATCATCACCGTCACCACCGATGTAGTCCAATTCTCCATAATCCTCCAACAAACTGCCATCGTCGCTTATAGAAAACCTCAAAATATCCTCCCTATCGGAACTCCAACTCCTCTTCCCGAAACCATCATCACCTTCGTTGTTGGAGCCATCGCCCCTGATCTGCTTCCCCCAATGCGGGCCCAATCCAGGATAGTAATTATAAGACTCATATAATGGATTGATTTGATTCGTCGAGGAACCAAGAAACACGATAGGTGGTTCCATTGATACCTGTGGTGGCGGCGGCGGTACCTCAGGATACTTCCTGGGCCGGCCCCGCTTCCTCGGAGCCACGGCTGTCATTGTGGTCGCTGCGGCTGGTTTGGTGGCGGAGAAGGGCAAGAGAGAAGGCTGATTTCGGCCACAAAGTGAGTAAACGTCGTTGACGCTCGATAACAGTCGACATTGCCATCCTGTACCGTCGTTATTGGTGGACGACCTGAATGTTCTAGAATGTCGGCCACCATCGTCATCATCATCGCCGTCTTCGTTTGTAAGTTTCTCCTCGGACGACAACTTTATAGACTCGCTGAATGTGGGAGTCAAATAAAAAGGGGAAAAAATTGCCTTATCCTTTTAGGAATTTACCCCTAAATGAAATTTACTGTATTACTCAAAAGGATAATTATTTCTCGCACTTTACTGCCTAAGAAAACCCTAGAAACACCAAAGTGTCCGAAATGGGGAATAAATCGAAGAAGATGAGGAAAATAGAGTTACCAATCAGCAGCTTCAATGGAATCCCCAATGCTTCCGTTCACACCGGAGCTATCGTCCTACACAATCCCACACTCTCATTACTACCATATGTTATTCGATCGTTATATCTATCTTGAATCCCGTATATAAATAACTCCATCATGGGAAGCTCGATAAATCATGAATCCAATTCGGATATCCATAAATTAATATTTAGAATAAATTGGTGTGGGGAAAACCCTGTCCTAATGCGAGAAAACAAATACAATTGGATACCACATGAGAAACCCTAGATGCAACATATATGAGGAGATATACATATATATATAAAGAGGGGCAAACTATCAGTCACATTAATAATAATAATGACGAATAATATAGATTAAAATGTTTGGAATATGAATTTTGGATGTGATAATGCAGAGTGGTCATGAGAATCGATGAGAATGACCTGATATGGAGAAGAGACGAAGAGATCCCAAGGGGAGCGGTTGAGGAGACAGACGTGAGCCTGCAGAGTCTCGGGTGGGATCGAGGATGAACCAACGATCTCGCTCGCAGTTAGCTTCTTGTTCTTCCTTATCCTCATTCTCCTCTCCTTATGCTTCTTCTTGCTGCTGGTGCTGCTGCTAGTGCTTGGTGGTGGTTGTTTCTTCTTTGCACTCTCTCTAGTCTCTACACTCTCCACACTGTTTTTTTATTCGTTGCAGATCTATTACAGGAAACTGAGTTTTTTTTTTAATTAAAAAAAGGGAAATTAATTGAGAATATTGTATTTGGGCCGTGGTGGTGTTTGGTTTGGTTTGCATTGGGATGATCATTACGCGGGTGTCCCGGTTTTGCCCCTGTGATGAGTGTGTAACTACGAAAATGTTCAAGTTCTGTTTTTGTTTTTTTTTTTTTTTTTTTTTTTTTTTTTTTTTTTTGGAGTGAGAGATGGCAGTGACTATGTGTATGACGCGTATGCAAGCATTATTTACTCCGTGTAGATTATGGTGAAATTAGTCAATTCTATTCACAATGATAATAATTAAGTCGACTTTTGAAATATACGATCGAGTAATTTTTTTCTTTGACTTTGAAGTGATCCATGCTCACTTGGTTGACAATTTATTAAGTACTATCATTTCTATCTTAGTTTTAACAAGGAATGATGTTTTATTTGTAACTGACAACATGCCTCTAGATATACAATCCGCATTTTTGTAAATTGTGAAGGATTAATTTGTAAAAAGTTGATTTAACATAATTATTAAAAAATTTATTGACTTTATGATTTTGTATTAAAATGTCCTTGCAATGGTGGGAAGAAATGAGTAAGAATCGTGAGAGGGTGGAGAAAAAAGTAAAAAAGAAATACTCACTCTGTCCTATAATAAATGTCATAAATTGATCGATACGAGATTTTATATTTGTGTTGAATTTTTTATAAAATTTGACGAAAAAAGTATTTTTTTTTTTATGATAGCGGAGTTTAGTGAAACAGTTGTAATAGAAGATAATAAATGTATTATATTTTTTTAGATAATTTTTTTAATAGGATATGTTTCAATTATTATGGGATTGAGGAAGTAGAAAAAATAATAGTGAAATTGTGAGAGAGAAAATAATGATGGAAAATATGATTTGATATAAAATAAGGACGTTTTAAAATTTTACACAAAAAATCTTGTCAAATAAAAAAACGTCATAATTGATATAAAATGATTACATTTAATAATATATCATAATTTATATAAAATAAAAAAAATACTCACACAACATTTATATTTTGACCATTACAGAAAAAAGTCCAATGGTAGATAGCAATGATATTTTGGTAGCATTTGGTAGTATATTCCCTTTTTACTTACCAGTCACTAATCCACTCTACAGTCTCTACGTAATTCGGAATAGCATGTCTCATTTACCCATTTGATGACACACAACATCACATGTGATTAGCGTGAGAAAACTCCATAAAAATCCAACAATCACCACCACCCATCTCACATTTACCGTAACTTAAAACCAATCCAGAGACTTCTAACAATATAACAGTGCTCATTGTTCCGTCAAATTTCAATTTCTTTCCCATTCTTCGTCTCGCCCAAACGGTCTCTCTCATAAACCCTAATTTTTGCTTCCACCATCCGCACTAAGGCACCACATTATTCTCAACGACTGATCGTACTTTTCTAGTCGATGAATCGATCGATCGATGCTCGTCGTCGGTGTTGCTCGCTTGAAGCGATGGAGCAATTTGACAGGTACGACATTTCTCATAATCGAACATGTCATGATCAGTTTATTCTGCATTTTCCTAGTTTTGCGTGTGCATTGGCGAATTTGAGTTACTAATTTGGGAACTGGTTGGTATCAGTAGGAGTGAATGAAATCTCTCGGCCATGGACGTGATCGGGAAATATGGCGTGACAACTATGTGAATTAAATCAGAGTTTCGGAGTTGATTATTAGTGCTAAGGAAAAACGAAAATATATCATGACATATCAAAATTTTGATACGTCTATTTAATATTGACAATCAAGATTTAAAATGTGAGATCAATATGTTTTGAGATCGCCCGATTTGATGGTAAAAATCTCTTAGATATCGGGCTCTCATATCAATGGTTTAGTCTTGTTCGTTGATTTCTATTAGACACACTTAGTTTATATGTGTCAAGACACATTCATCAAATCCTTATTTATATTGATATGAGTTTTTTTTCTATCTCTCATATGATTTGCTTTAGATCTATTTGTTTAACCTTTTTTAGCCAGTCTGAGCTTAATTCTATTTAAGGTACATGATATTTTACATCGTAGATTTCTGAAGTTTGATTATTTATCTTATGACATTACACTTTACTGTATCTAAGGCATAGTTACTAAAACTTTTGAGCGATTCAGAAATTCCAGTGATGTTTTACATTGTAGATTTCTGTCATTCGATGATGTTACTGTAATGAAATGCCAAACCAATTTACACTGTAGATGGGCCACAAATTCACCATCCTTTTATTATATGTACTTCAATCACCCTATACAAAAAACGATACTAGGAACAAAACAGACCGACGCGATAAAAGAGATGCACGATAGAGACACGCTATAACAGATAGGCTTTCATCTCGAGGATGAGATCCATTACACACTGACTTTATGTTCCCATAGTGAACGCTCTACCAGCTAAAACTGATGGCTTCGAAATGAAAATTCTTGGCCAAACCAGATGAACAAATGGTCGCAACTTCGTGTCTCATTCTCTTAGGGCCACAAACTAGTACTCCGATGCTTGATCCCTTACAATCAAATAACAGCTCTGCAAAATGAAGAGTCGAGAAAAGATTAAGTTTTGTGATTGATCTCAGGAAAATACAGAAATCGTGTGGATTCGATCTGTGCCCATGAATAAGAGGATGTCTGTTTATTTTTCTATGTAGATTGGATGCTACGGGATTGACTTATGGATATGTAGACAGTAGACTTACTCTTGAGGTCAGGTCGTTCACCATGGTGGATTTTGGTAGCTTGGACGAGAGATTGGTGAGGATTTCAAGCTCTCTATCGCCATTAGAAGCCCACGATTCAGGAGTTTTTCTTGGCGTCATTCCTTCCATGTTCGTAATCTGTGTCATTTCCAATGTGTTTCTTTTCTTTGTCCAGTTCACGGCCAAGCTACTTGTCCCAGCCATGCATATGCATATTAGCAGAATGTTGAGAACAGATCTTGTGGATGATGACAAGATCTTGTTGATGTTGCGATGGATAGGGTAAATGTAGAATCGTGTGAGAATTCCCACGAATAGGAGGAAGGCAACGAAAGAGGAAGCGATGATCGCCGCGAGCCATAGCCATCCGTTTTTGCCTAGGATAGGAGAAATGGGTACATCAGATGCTGTTGCCTTAAACCCAACTGTTTCAATTTTCTTCATGTTCTCTTTTGTTGGTTGCTCTTTATCTCTTGTCACATAAGCCTCGATTTGCAATTCCAGATTCCAAATATCAGCCGGTACACCGGAGATAGGGAGGAGGAGATCCAGCATAGAGAGATCTGAAGACTTCTTGAACGCAGTAATAAGCAGGAGCTTTGGAATTTTCCATTTCAGTTCTGTCTTCAAATGAATCAACTCTCGGATCATAGAGATAAACGGCGTAATAATACCACTGCCTCCAGCCACAATCACCAGCATGTTGTGCCTGTGCCACAGCAAATAGGTCACAGGTCAGTACTTTTACTATGATCTTTCAAGCTGTGGATTTTTTTTACTGTAGCCAATTGTTTCGTGCCTTAAAGTTATCATGATGGTCAGGTCTCAAATCCTGTTAGATGCAATGACGTTCTATTCTGAGCCCTTCTGTTTCTCATTTTGCTGTTCCTAACGTTATAAAATGTTTACTATCTGCACAATAGGTTTGTGATTCGTTCCTTAAGAAATGCGTTGAGGCTGGTCCATATGGACTGTCGATCGACAGTTCAAGATGATCAATAGAGGAAGACCTGAGCTTCTCGTGGAGCTTCCTTGTCCAACTTCCTTCAACTTTCATGACAGCACTGAGCTTGTCTTCTCCAAACTACTACTCGAACTAATGGTGAAAGGATGCCATTGAAACTTTGAAATACTTGGCCCGTTGACGAAGATGATGCTTGTTGGAGTATAACTCAATCTTACAAGTTATTAACAATGTGTTAACTATTAAACATGCCTGTTACCATCTAAAGCCTTGTTCATTACCTGTATCTACAAGCTGCGTCGTATATTCATAATAATCACCTGCGCTTTGGAGAAGTTCAGCTCCATGGCTTTACAGGGCAAGATGTGAGCAGAAACTATACGAACTCGACTTCTGGATGGCAGGTATCTCAAGAACCGGTCAATCATGAAGAGGTAAAACCCTGGGAGCATGATTCACGTGTACGCTATCCCGACATACAGGATGAAGAAGAAGACGAAAAGGATGTAAAGGTAATGAGTGTAGAAGAAGAGCTCGAAGAACTTTCTGCATATCCGAGGTGTTAGTTTTAGATCTAATGGTGGTGCCTGAGAAGCAAACGAATTGGTGAGAAAAAACCTTCCCGTTTTTCTTATTATTGATCTATGCTAGATCTACAAACTCTACCCCTGAGCTATATCAATCTAAGTTGGAAGCTACACTATTTATAGGTGAATGCTTCGTCTATTACTAACACATAAACGTGTTTGTATCAAGAGCGCAACCGGTGGAAATGAACAATGGCCGACGTTACTGTGCAAACGTGTTTCTTGCTTCTTTTCCTTGTCAAGATTATAAATAACATACTCCCCCTAATCTTGACATGGCTATTTTTCCTCATCGGACTTCTTCTCCGATTTGTCCTCGGGTTTTTTTCTTACAGCCGTCAAATCCTTTGCTTCCAATGAGATTTCTAACCTCATCCCTTTTGCAGGAGATATCTTTAGCATTAACCCATTTTTCCCTTTCCAGGACACCGGACTTCTTGCATTCCAGATCCACATTATCTTGTGGATCGAGAATAATGCTCGATTCGATGTGACGGTTATCACTTTCTCTGCGCTTTCTACGCGTCCTTGTTCGTCGACGATCTCGTCATCGAAATTCATCGCTGTTGGTATCGGAGGAATCCGAAACTTGTAATGATACGCGCACTATCGAGGTAGATTGATTTGTCTTTCCTGCCGCATGTGGAAAATGTCTTGCACCAACGACTGTCTCTTCTTTTGATGTGTCTGCCATACCTTTTGGTTTTTCGAAACTTGTTAGGAGACAGATTGGTTTAGCTAACTCCAAACTTATCTTGTAAAGGCGATTTGATGTGCGGTTCACGAACATCAATAACTTATCGTTGTCATACACCTTCATGGAATCTCCCATCATGTTGACCTCGCTTACATTCTCTGTCATCTGTCCAAGGCTCATGATATTAGTGCAAAATTTAGGAATGTAGTATACCTTATGGAGGATATACTGATCTCCATTCTTGCACTGGACACGACCGTTCTTTTGCCCTTTACTTGAACGACATTGTCATCGTCAAGCCTCACCTCCCCGGTGATCTTTTCATCTAGTTCTTGGAACATTTCTCGGCGTCCCGTCATATGATTACTGGAACCATTGTCTAGATACCAAATATTTTTAGTTGATGTCTTCTCTTTATCATAGTGAATCACCTTCACCACCCTTTTTTCTCTGTGTTGTGTGTTGTTTAGCTCGTGTCTCCTCCTGAGATATGGAAAAGAATAACGCTAGCTCATCCGGGATAGCGTCTGTGTACTACCTCTCGTCGTTCTGTCGCTTACTACGGCACTCCGAAACATAGTGTCTCATCTTCCCGCAGTTGAAACACTTAATGTGCATTTTGTCACGGCTGTTGCTGCATGTGCTTCCCGCATCTTCCTGACACACTGTATAATCGACGTATCGATCGCTCCTTCCACAATCTCGTTCACGCCACTCGTTTTTTACTCGGTCTGAGGTGCCGGATCCGTATTCCTGACCTGATGACGAAGCTTCCTCAGTGCTTCCCCATAACATTCATTGTTCTAAACAAGTACATTTGTCAAACACATACGTACTCCACATTTTCAAAATACCAAGAAAATATATAGAATCCTTACATAAATCTCAAAATCAACAAAGCGGACACAAGACGACGGTGGCAGAAGGGGAGGAGTAAAGCCAAGACGCGAGAACAAATCCTTACAGTTCTCCTACTACGAGAGACGAGCAATGAAATCATTCATTTGTTGCCATTGAGTGCTTCGCTCCTTCAAAATAGCAATTTCATCTCTCGTTTCGCTAAGGAGATGCTTTGTCTACTTCTATTCCGTTGTCAGGATGGCATTGGTATTCACTGAAAAACTATATCGTGGTTTCTGATAATATGTGCTCACCTATAATCGATTCAACAATAACAAATATTGTAAATTAATAAGTTTTGATATGTAAATAACTAAACAAATTGAAAACTGTATTTAAAAACTCAAATCTGAAACCAATCCAACAAAACTCTATGCTTGTGAGTGCGTGCGAAAAAATAATGAGAAAGGAAGAAGAAAAAATAATAATTGATAAAGTTGATGTGATACAAATAGGAATATTTTGATATTTTTATATGAAAAATTATAATTTATATGGATCACCAAAAACAGAAAATGTTCCAATTTAAAAAGAACAAAATAAGTGTTTTTTTTCTCTCCTTTTCTTTCACCTTCCCTCGTCTCCTTTTCCCTCACCTCCCCTTGTAATTAAACTCACAAACATAGATTAGTGGAAGAGCAGTAAATGAGGGTTATCTAATCACTATTGGGCCGATTATGTTTTATAGGTCTTGTTGGGATTGGGTCAATTTTGGGCCGGTTATTGTTGGTACTTGGTATGTCATGTATTCTTAAATGATATTTGCTTAATTGTATGTTATAACTAAGATATATAAACCTTATATTAATTTTTTATTAAAAAATATATTATACTATAGTTATTATATTATGATTTAATAACGATTCGATCACGGTTGAATCAGTGATCCATCCGTGCAGCTCGACTTTCCGGTTCGATGAACGGTCCGGATATGCAAACATTACATATAGCAATGAAGTGCTAATAAAAATTGCAAACGTTATATGACACTCAAATTTTCATCATCATATACTTCCAATTTTTTAAGCATCGTGAAATTAATTATTTCTCTTTGACAAATACTAAAGTGGAAATACGACTTCGATAAATAAAAAAATGTTTAAAAAGCAAATTTTCCCCACGATAATGCATATTTTCTTCATCCATAATAGTTGATATGAAGATTTCGACTAATCAAACTCTAGTGTTCGTAACGGAATTTCTTTCCAAATTGGAGTCATAGCACCTTATCATAATCTTCTAATGGAAACATGTGGACGTCTAAATACAAACCGTTATGGGCTTTACTGTTACTTGTCAAAACATATTCCGAAAACAAGTGCTTGTGTAGCAAGCATAGTGAATTAAAGTGACGTTCTCATTTCCATTTCCATTTGATAAATGACCAGTTACTACTTTCAAATAGTTGCATTTGCCTCGTTGTAACAAGGAATGTGGCATAAGTGAGAATGCCCGTGTTTATAATGCATCATATGTTGTGGGTAATGTGGTTTCCTTGTGGTCAACATATGCTACACTCTTATGGGTCATAAATTTGGTGTCGGGCATATTTATTCTCAACCGTGTAAATTTTTCTTAAAGTTCAGAACTATGACTATGTTATGTATGATGTTGTATAACAAATGACCAACACCTGACAAAGCAATGGACACCACCACCAACAACAATAACAAATCCAGTTAATCCCGCCTAAGACAAGATCCGAAGAAGACGAGATATACGCAATCTTATCATTGTTGTAAACAAAATTAACAACAAAGAGGTTGTTTTCTAATATCCTCAACAATGACATAAAACACCTGAGCAAGCATAAAAAACATTATAAATAAATAGATAATAAATCAATAAATAAAATTTCAAAGATGCAATAAAATGCAATGAAATAAACGCATGGAAACAAAAGATGAACGTATGAGAACGATAAAAGGTACAAGTAAGATAAATACAGTGTAAAGTGAAAGTGTAAACAATAGGTACAACCTAGAACGTCTTAAGTACTTCCTATAACTTTTATCGTATTGGGTCAGATTGACTTATTATGGGCAATGTCACTTGTTGGTTCGAGTAGGGTCAAGTCTTGCTTAATAACTTCATTTCATTATTTTTTCGGTTTCCACCTCTTCTACTCCCTGCCAACTCAATGTATTTGCAGCGTCTCACTAGCGTTCTTGCGTTTCTACGCATAAACAGAGCAATAGACACCATAGGACACAATTCATGTAACAAAGCCGCAAGGATGACTCTGTTCTCCACCTTATTGAAACTCCCCTGATAATTACCTAATCAACAAGTGAAATTCTCCGGGGAAATGCTGTGATGGCTTCTTTAAATTCTTCCCAAGTAAACAACATGTTCTAGTATATAAACATCTACGCCCATGTTAAATATCAATGTCTCTTCATAATCTAAGCTTTATATTTGTCAAGATCTCCTACTTTTCCTTTTATGATTCATCCAATCTTGTCGGAAGGATTAACTCGATATTAAATAATCTTTATCCAATTATATAAAATAGGATTTGATCTCCTCACCAAATCGGAAAACAGAATCACGTGGATAAGACTAGGGACATCTCTCTCCCCAAACCTTGTACTTAACCAAGATTAACGAAATCGTTGCCAGTAATTTTTCCCGTCTTTTACTATGTAAACACAAATAACCGAGGGCAAAACCCTAACCCTAACACATTCAACACATACAGGTCAAATCTTCGATTACGAACGCAAAGAACACAACAAGGTATACAGAGCAAAAGAACAAACGAGCATCCATCATCACTAATTGGAGTTCCAAATCGTGATCGAGCACAAACAATTCAGGAAGCCGAAGGCGTGAAATATGCTTGAAAAAATTGGAGGTGCCGAACATCGAATCGATTTCGACTGAAATTTCAGAATCATTGAAATACTCCAAAAAAAAAAAAAAAAAATCGAATCATCAATAGACTGTGAGGGATTGATTTGAAGGAGTACTCACCATTTGGGTTGATTACTTGATTTTGAATTGGGGTTTTTGGTCGTTGTCTTCGGCCAGAAAATGGCAATGCTGTGTACAGTGTGGAAGATCAGATTCGGGCGAGAAACTGGAACCAACGCTTCGGGTGAGCAGACGTCATACATCGTAAGTAATCTTCTAAACAACTATTAACCCTCTCACTCCGACCATCCGTTTATGGATGATAAGAAGAACTGAGGCACAACTTGGTACCCATTAAATAGAATAGCTCAAACCAGAACAACCTTTGTGAAAACTTTATCACGATCTGATATGATGATGGTTGCAGGAAAACCATAATGGAAAATCTGGTCAAAGAACAACTTCGCCACCATGGGAACCGTGAAGGGGTGCTTAAGGGGTAGAAAATGGGAAAATTTTGATATGCCTATACTGTTGTGTGCTCAAGCCTGATTAGGGACAGGCTATGACTGCAACAATCCCGGGTAAAGATAATGTTCAGATTTGTCACTGCTTCAGAAAATCCTCCACGTCAGACTTAACCCCAGGCCAGTAGAATAATGAAGTGAGCCTTTTATACTAGCCAAGATTCCCGGGTGGCCACCCTCAGGTGAATCATGTAAAGCTACAATCATCTTGGGACGAATAGCAGCAACTGAACTCACATACAACTTCCCTTTGAATCTTAACAAAAGTCAAACCCTTCACAGACGAAGGATCCAACAGCAACTTATCCCTGTGAGTGAGAGAGGCTGAGGGCATCAACCACATGGCTATCCTCCAATTCCTTAACCCAGGCAGAGCATCAGACACAGCACAACACTCCTCAAATTTCATAGATAGAGCATCAACCACCTTATTATATATTCTCTTCTTATACTCAATTAAATTTGATTGGTCAAGCAATCTGGACATACCCTTGATTTACAAGGTGAAAGTTAACCTTTGCTCCAGAAGATGTTTCAAGAGCTCAAGGTCGGACCTGATGAGAAAGTGATTTCCATAAAGGTAATGTACTGCAGTAGAAAAGGAGTAGCCTTGCATGAACCACTTGAACTTAGGACAAAAAAAGTTTACTTTCAATTTTGTCTTCATTGGCTATTACCACTTTCAATGGAGTAGTGTCTTCCCATAACTAGTCCACTTTAGAAACTAGAGATTCATCAACAAAATTCATATTACTACCTGAATCAATGAGTATTTCCAGAGTAAGTTTTTCTGCCTTGCCCTGAATTCGAATTGTATTATGGGAAGAAAGTTCATTCAAAGCATGGAAGGAGATGCCCTCATCAACAGCGACCTGGTCCTCCTCACAGTCAGAACCCCAAAGTATCAGCACCCTTAGAGATTAGAAGGGGCAAGCCTCCATGGCATGAAGTTTCTTGGGTTTACAAGTATGTTCAGATACAAATTTCTCGTGGCATTTATAGCATAGGCCTTTCAAATCCTTAGAAACAAGTTTGATATGCTGGCTGGGATCTTTTGTGATAGATATATGTGAACTAGAAGGATGAGAACTAGAGGGGCTGGGCGTAAATGCCTTGGGAACAATAGGCTTAGAGGATTGAGAGGCTTTGCTTCTTCTTGACAAGGCCTCCAAGGACCATTCTTGTAATTTAACTTGATTAAAAGTCTGTCACAGAAATGTAGGATAAAACATCTTGACAGTAGGGACAAACTCTTTCTTCAAGTCACTTACGAAACTAGAAATAAGGACAAGTTGAAACTGATCAGATGAAGGACAAGTTGAATAAGGAGGGGACTGATACACTGAGTTAGTCGACACAGGTTTGATTGCCTTGTTGAGACTGAGTTTCCAGTTTGGTAATCTTTTTGAGCATAACGCGATTCACTTCCTCCATCTGAGAACATTTTTGTTCAAGATTGCTAAGAGATTCCTTTAAAAATTGGACATGTCAAAGATCCCTGTACATCTAACATCTTCTAACTGACCAGCCACTTCAGGCACCTCCGACCAACACTGGATTCTCAACCACCTTTCACTTCTCTGATTTCTTTCCTTTCTCCGCCATACTCAGATATCACTAACAGAATCGTGCTCAAGAAAACAACAACAAAACAGATCAAGATTGCTCGAACGACACATCAATAAACATTGTCGAACTCCAAATAACCTGGAACTGCAGATCAAGAACCAACGTGTCCGAGGAGAAAGACAGCGAAATGAGCCCCAAAGCCACGAAGATCCAGGATTCTGAAAACAATGTTATTATGATCAAGGATCATAATCAACCAATCGGCACATTGTTACAGGGACAGAGAGAGAGAGAGAGATGAGAGAAAAGAGATACAATTGGAAGAGAGTTCTATGATTGACAGAGGTCCGTGCAACAACCCTGTCCCCACGTTATATACCTCCTAACAACACATAATACCCACTTGTCAGATCAAAACATCCCCACATACAATCCAACGGCTTATAACAATCTACACATGATTTACCATAACTCGTCACGTCGTCACCTACTCCCAAGTACTTACTCATCACTTAGTGAAACACCTCCTTTTACATGCATCCCAAAACCATTCCTCCATCCATCATCTTCCTCCAGTCATTACAGGAAGATTGGGCCTAAATGGAAAAAACAATGAAGATAGGAGCAGCAAGCATATCTCTTTTTTGTTTCCGTTCTTTCATGATTTGAGGATGGTGAGTATTGATTTAGGCCCCATTTGTTAACACAATCAGCTGGTCAACTCCGTTTCTTTTTGAACCCAAAGTGAGGGTTTTGTGTTTGGTGAGACCCACTTGTGTTGGTTTTAAGTGAAAAAAAAAAAACACAGAGTGTTAGTTTTTGCCCAATTCGTTGACCAAGCAAATTACTTCTCCCTCCTTGAGTAATTGATTATGACATCCAATACCCCAGACTTTATCTATTCCCTTCTTATCCTCTTGAGTCTATTTTGGTAATTTCCACTACTTACGAACTAAACAACAATTTCATCCTTACCAAACACAACCTACTTCTATCAAAAACACAACAAGTTATAACTTTTGATTTTTCGTTAAAAACATTAAAAAAAAATTATTTCAATCAAACGGAGGGTATGTCAAGCAATTAAATAATCATTCTGATTAAAACAATGCACATGAAATTTCAGGCCAAATTGTATCATTCGTCTCATAATACTTATAATATTATATAATAATTATATTATTTATTATGTGTGTTGATGCACCACGTCTTATTTCTAAATGATACGGTCTAAAATTTATTTTGATCTAAAGTTAAGTTATGTTTCTTAAATCATCTTCGAAATTTCACTATAAATTTATGTAGAAAAAACATTATTTGATAGTCACACGAATCATTTATAGCACAATCAAGTTTATGATATACATAACAAATGCTACAAGTTTCATGAAACGGATGGAGCATGTACGATTTATTTGTACTGTTACTTATCACACTTTCCTCTGCCAAAATTTCACAAGCTCTTTCGATGTGTTTGGTTGGGTTTAAAATTGTTCAAAATCAATTTTAAGTCATCTTATAATATACGAAAGGTGTTTATCATTTTTTCTAACTGTAAGTTTAAGTAGTTTTCTTTGTAAAAATCATAAATAATATGGAACTATTTTTTTCCTAAATGAAAAAATCAAAACTATCTTTAACTAAATAAAATAACTTTAATCTGTTATTTTACCTAATATTAAATTCCTTTTATAAAATTATAACTTGATACTCTCTTCATCCAATAATTATGACAACGGTTTGACTTTCATACATATCGATACAAACTTTGATTTATATTACGAGATGATCAAATATCATTTTTCATAAACTTATCGTTACTAATGAGATGTTTTTATATAATTGATCAGTTTTAATCTTTATCCACCGTTAATATTTTCTATCCATTCAATCAAATGCCCTTCATTTCCCTTTTGTATCTATATCATCAGCACTACAGCACACGCCCAACGCAAGTGTGAATCCCACATCTCCTAATTCCCACTTTATACTTTCAACAGTGACATTATAAAATTCTACGCCACCTACAGCTTAGTAAGATGAAGTATTGGGCATTTGGACCATGATCCCTTGCATCATTAAGTATAAACATCAGCTTTAATTAATGTGCCACATACCCAATGTAACTTAAGTTTGAGCATTGTTTGGACTATCATTCCACGACATACGATCTCAAGACTATTTGTTTTTAATAAGATATATTAACGGGTAGCATATCTTATTCGATATAACAAAACATAAGATAAAGAATATCTAGTATATTAAACAATATCTTGGATGATGAAGGTGACAATGACAAAAAAAAATAACCAAACACTTGAATTGATATCAAAATTTGAACATGCAAAATAGAAATTTCAAATCCAACTAGAAATCTCACTAGAGTTTCAGTCACATTAGTGACTTCAAGGACCTCGCCTTGACCGGTTTCCTCCCTCTCCTCCGACCACCATTGTCACCGCCACCGCCATCGTCCTCTGCCTCTTCGTCATTCTCATCGTCAATGTAGTTCAATTCTTCAAATTCATCGTCCTTATCGCTTACATTACATATCCACGAAGCAAACTTATCCGACCTCGAACTCCGCTTCCCAAAACCATCTTGGCCGCCGCCACTGTCGCTGTTTATCCTGCCTCCATTGTTGGACAGGGGTTCGGCTGCACCTTCGTTGTTGGAGCCATCGCCCCTGATCTGCTTCCCCCAATGCGGGCCCAATCCAGGATAGTAATTATAAAACTCATATAATGGATTGATTTGATTCGTCGAGTAGCTAGGAAACACGATAGGTTGTTCCATTGGCACGTGTGGTGGTGGTGGTGGTGGTACTTCGGGATACTTCCTTGGCCGGCCTCGCTTCCTGGGAGCTGCGGCGATGGTGTTGGCTACAGACTTGGCGCTGGGTAAGGGAACGAGAGAAGCCTGATTTTGGCCGCGAAGTGAATGCTCATCGCTTCTTATTCGCCTACATTGCCACCCATCGCCGCCGCCCGTGTCGCCATTGGAAGACCTGAATGTTCTAGAATGTCGGCCACCATCGTTATCGTCATCATCATTCTTTGCAAGTTTCTCTTCCAATTCTAACGATAGCTTCGTAGACTCGCTGAATATGGGTGTCAAATAA
>LIEC01011988.1:156291-187436 GCA_001925005.1 Drosera capensis
TGTGATGATCACGGAGTACTTCGCAGCTCTCGGATGTCCTGAACCGAGCTCATTGGAGACCCTCACACTGCAAAGACAAGATAGAACTAGTTGAAGAGACATTCGCTCAGCATCCAATATGTAAATAACCGGCTATTTAATGTTGAGCTCACTAACAAATCTTCAGCGTAAAGCAACCAACAGATAGACCCAATTGAGAACGTTGTTTTATTCTTGGGGTTATGAATTCTAGCCTTCAGGTTGATAGCGGAAACCAAATACAGTAACTATGATTGCCGCACTTTGATCAAATGATAAATGGAAGAATCAGAAATTTGCCTGATTGCAGCATTGATCCCGATGAACAACATGCCTTCCCAACCGTTCACATTCATACTGATCAACAAATAACAAAACCAAAAGAGAGAGGTCAAGGCGGACATTTCAAAGAGTGGGAGCGACAGAAAAGAATGTTGACATGAGTTTCGAATGATTACTGCTCGTGTCGGCATTTGACGCTTAAAAACTATGAAATGTTTCATAGCATGTCCTATATCATACCAAATAGAAAGGGATCCGACCGCAATGACAGGATTAGCGAGGTGGCCAGTAAGGACAATGATGGTCATGAAGTACCAAATCTCCAAGCAAAGCATCACAGCAGACGCAACCGAGAGCTTAACGAACGGCCAAAGATCCTGGAACGCTAACCACGACAACCCTGTCCAAGCATCCTTACACCATCCGACGATATAAACCACCTGAGCCACCCCGATCCCCCAAGCAGATATATTATACGCTGCTGCTGCACCGGCGGTTCCCCACCCAAACACCTCGATAAGGAAGTAAAGCATGAGGATGTGCACGACTAGGGCCACGAATCCGATCCAAGCCATGATCCCGACCTTGCTTTGAGCCTGTAGGAACTTCTGACACGGAAAGTTGACGGCAAGGGAGAACAACTGTGGGATGCATTGGATAGCAAATGTTCCGGCAAGCTGTGCTATGTCGTCTTCTTGGCCTAGGAGCTTCAGAATCGGCGTGGCGAATATGTAAAGTGGTAGTAAGAAGAAACAAGCAATGAATAGGATGATCCATGACCTTTGCATATAGACTCCTAACATGTTAATCTGCCCTGCACCAAAAGCTTGTCCGCATAGCGTCTCCAACGCGCTTCCCATGCCAAGCTGCGATTAACATCATCGACCAAGACTAAGTAAACTTAGATAATGTACAATGCTTTACATACTCGAAACAACAACAACACATGTAATCCAGTCAATGGACACGGCCTAGAGAGGGCGAAATGTACTGAGTTTTACCTCGGTTTATGTACTCGGAACAAAAATAAAAAATAAAAAATGATGCATACTCACCATGAACCCGAACGAGAAGTTAGCGATGACAGACAACGATATCGCCACGGCCGATAACTCAATGTCACCGATATGACCAACAAATATATTGGTGAATGAATTGATCCCATAGTTACACAGGATGGTAAACGCGATAGGTCCCGCAATGGCCCACAGCCTTGTCGACTCGACCCAAAATATATACTTCCCGTCGCTCATGGTCCTGACAACCGGGTAATCCCCCATTTCGTCCTCCGGCACCAGTACGCCCGACGGCGCATGGTGGAGCACCTCTTCGTCGGAGCCACTTAGGCCGCTACGTCCCCCGCCAATGAGGGGGGATTCCATCTGTGACGGGGACGAGATAGTGGAGACATTGGGTGGCGACTCGTGGGAGACGGCCGCAGCGGCCGGAGTGGTTTTTACGGGCTCTATCTTGATTGATGGGTTTGGTTCAGATTACGTTAAAGTTTATCTCAATGAATCCAAAAGAAAGAACATGTCCGAGAATATTGTGTTTGATGTTACGTCTTGTTTATTGCCTCTGTATCTGTGTGTTTTTAAATGAGGGATGTTGTTTCATTAATGTGTGTAACAGAAAAATTTTAGGGAAAGAAACGAGTGGATGTTATGTGTTGGGAGAATTTGTTTCAAGAAATTGTAACATTAAGATTTGTTTAAAGAGGAGAAATATTGCTCACTAGCAGTTTTCATTTATAAGTGTTATTTTTACTCCTGACGTTGCTTTTAACATTATTTGCACGGACATGAATCTTCGTCTTGTACGCCTTTCGATCTCGATGAATTCTGTTTGTTTATAACGAATTATTTCATTGACGACGAGGACCATTATATCAGTTCTAATCTTATTGCGTCAAAACAACACTCCAATAAAGAACATGCAAGAAAATTTTGTATCCCACGAGCTTACAACAAAAATGCAATGCGAATGGCATACCTGAGGCATCGAGTTGCCGTCCTGGCATCATATACTCACAAGTATCACCTGCTTCAGAAAGCGGACATGGCATTGCGTTTAAGCAAGCCTAGAGATCAGCAAAAAATCAGATTATGGAACCACCAGATTAAAAAACGAGAGTGTAAACAGATCTTTACGGAAAAGCTGTTTACGTCACAACTAGTGCATGAAGTTGAAGACGGCTACTGATCCGAAGAGGTTCCAGTTCCTCATATCAGCTGTTCCAAAACAAACATTTCTGGACCGTAATGGCAGTGCCTCTTCGTCCTTCCGATTACAATCATAATGAAGGAGCATGAAGTCGTGAACACCATTAATAAAACATCTTTTGCACAAACGTCTTTTCTGAAAGGATCATATAAACAATCCCGAGAAATTAGGTTTGATGAACATATCTCCCTAAGGCTATAAGTACTGGTATAGCTCATCCGTGTACAATTTCAAGTGAAGCAGGACTAATCTAATCCAGAATACAAGCAACAGCTAAAACGAATGACGGTTTTCTGATTCCCCCTGGTCCAAAGAATAAGCGAATTAACAGCAAACGATCAAAGGCGTCTCTATCCTTCCAGCTTCATAGCTTTATCATATGGACAGAGAAAAATAAGAAAATACTTTAAATTAACTAAAAGCAGAACAACCAAAGACAAGGATTACCAGGTAGACTAGTACAGGAATAACATCGAGAGCCAAGCATGTTGGTCAATTTCGGAGCCAATTAAACTTCAAGGCAAATGTGCTAATTAAATTTATTTGTATAAAAAACAGTCATAAAATCATATGGTCGTGGATCGAAGATCTAGATTATGATTATGATAACGAGATCGTCTGACGATAACCAAGACAAGAGGAAAAACCAACTTGTATTATGTGTGAAATATTACATTGTGGGATTGTAAAGTTGGGAGGTCTATATTTTGGACCCCCTATATTTATACATTTTATATGATATGATGATAGTTTTATTTTTTTAAAAAAAATTCAATAAAGATATTTAGAGCAATATCTCCATGATACCTCTAAATTTTTTTTGTTTGACTGACTATCTTATATCTTTATAATAATAATTGAAAGATAAATATCATGATTATTTTTGTGGTCATTCAAATCCGGACGCAACAAAAACCAAAGTTGCCCAATTCAACCAAGGACCAGGGTGAGTATCTCTTACGTCATGCAATAAGCAAAGCATGTAATCCCATATTCGACGTAGACCGTACACCCAACAAAGCACTCAATACCATAGGACATAGTTCATGTACCAAAGCCACACAACTCCTATTTCGCTATATTAATCGTCAATAACAACCAACACCATTTTTAAAGTTAACCTTCTTATTAAAGTTCTCCTGATAACTTCCTAATCAACAAATCATGTTCAGGGAAACATATTGGCCACTCCTTTCCATTCATATCTTGTAGAGAACATTTCCGCAGACATCATATTAGTGTAAGTATAATACTATAGTATATACACACCCATGCCAAGATCTTCAACCTTTTATCTTATGATTCGTCCAATTTAGTGATAACGGATTAGTTCAATGATAAGCAACATAATGTCAAAAACAAATGACAATGAATTTAAGCACAAAACATGGATTCGAAAATGGGGGGAAACCTTTTTAGGTTCCTCGTTCTTGATATTCCAATAATCAAATGATAAAAACTTGCTTATAAGATGATTACGAACCGCTTATAAAGGGAGTCGAAAGGCCTAACAACATTAAAGCCGAAAATGCTAAGACATGTTTATTAATGCTAAAACTGAAAAATGACCAAAACATCATCTAAACAACCTCGAAATGCAATTTTACCCCCAAAATCAAGGCCATAGGCCATGTGTTTTGATCCTCGGACCGTTTTCCATGAAATTGGAAATTTTCATCGCATTCCGAGATAGCAAACTTTTATTTCTAAAAATTCAAACAGTAACGTAAACAGTACTTGCCGTCACCTTCCGTCATTATACATCATCAAGATTGAGAGGCGAGAGGCGCGACCTAGAGATCGTGATCCTCTTCAAGGCATTGGAGTCAAGATTGAGATCCCGAAGTTTGAGGGCAATGCATAGCCCGACGAATTTATCGATTGGTTCCACACCGTTGAGAGAGTCTTCGATCTCAAAGACCTCTCTCGGAAGAACAAAAGGTTAAGGTTGTAGCGATCAAGTTGAGGAAGAATGCGTCCATTTGGTGGAAGCATGTGAAGAACAGCGGGCTCGAGAAGGAAAGGAGAGGATCCGAAATTGGGAGAAGATGAAGAAAGGCATTAAAGAAGAAATTCTTACGTGTTCATTTCCGTCAAGAAGCTTTCCTTGATTATCATGGGGTCCGATAGGGAGATCGAACAGTTGAAGATTACACGAAGGAGTTCGACAAGTTACGGATGCGTTGTGACTTTGACGAGGAAGAGGAACAGACCATAGCTGATGTTGTACATCTCCAGCAGTATTGGACCTTCGATGATGTGTGTAGGCTAGCTTTGAAAGTTGAGAAGCAAGTTAAGAGGAAGAGCAATTCCTGGAAGGGCAGTGAAAGTGGTTTAAAATTTCCTAGTAGATCATTGGGCAGGGACGTCGTAACGAAAACTGGTAGTTCATCTTCAGCCCTTACTCCTTCATCGTCCGCTACAGTTAAGGGGGATAAGCAGAAACAAGGACAGAGCAACAGTTCTAGTAGGGGAGGAGCCGCGTCCAAACGGTGTTTCAAGTGCCAAGGATTGGGCCATTTCGCAGCAGATTGCCCAAGCCGGCAGATTGTGACTCTCGCAGAAGTAGAGGGTGAACCTGCTTTTGATGAATCAGAAGAGGAACAGGAACAGAATGGAAATTAGAGTGAAGCAGATTTGGATCTTGTTTATGCAGATTCAGGAGAATCGCTAGTAATGAGGAGGGCGCTGAATGTGACTGCTGTCGGAGATGAGTCATGGTTACGGAATAATATTTTTTTTCAAACAAAGTGCACAAGCAGTGGAAAAGTCTACAACATGATCATCGATGGGTGTAGCTGTGAGAATAAAGTCTCTACCACCATGGTCGAAAAACTGGGGCTGAACACAGAGGACCATCCACAACTGTACAAGCTGTCTTGGCTTAAGAAGGGGAACGAGGTGAAGGTGAACAAGCGGTGTTTGGTACGATTTTCCATTGGCAAGAAGTATACGGATGAGGTATGGTGTGATATGGTGCCAGTGGATGCGTGCCATATCCTGTTAGGATGACCTTTGCAGTTTGATAGGAGGACGAAGCATGATGGCTATAGGAATACATACACCTTCGTAAAGGATGGGCTAACTGTTACCTTGGGACCTTGTGACTTGCGCAAGGAGACAAAGATCCTTCTGACTGAATCAGATTTTTTAGTAGAAGTGACGCAAGCAGAGCAGATTTATATCTGTGTAGTGATCAAGGAGAACCCTGACAGTCCAAGCATCCCCGAACCAGCTTTTGCCTTTGTTGACAGAGTTTGTGGCTATAGCTCCAACAGAGCTTCCATCGGGTTTGCCGCCTATGTGGGACATTCAGCATTGTATCGATTTCATTCCTGGAGCGAGCATCCCTAACCTGGAAACTAGACTGCAACTGCTTTTTATTAATATAAGACTCGTTTTTTAAATATTTTTGTGTAATTTCACGTTAAATCATAAAGTGATCATTATAATCAGTTTTAATAGATTAATATATTCGTATATTTTGATTTATGTCTTGACATTCATAATTCCAAATCATAATCCATTAATTTTATTAAAAACTAGATATTTGAGGATTCAACATATATTAAAATCAGAATTTATCAAAGATCCTATGATTTTTCACAAAATTTCTAAATAAGATGATTTTTTTTCCTTAATGATAAAGGATCATCGTCGCCTTGTAACCCTAACTTCTCATCTTCTCCTCAAACTCCCCTTCGAGAAAATTGTATTTATAGAAAACTAAATCAATTAAAATAATTTTAGTGGATAGTTAATGGGCATTTAGTGAATAATTAATTTAATTTAGGTGGAGTAGAAATTGATATAAAGAAAAATAAATGTCAAAATTAGGTTTATGTCATTTTCGTATAAATACGACATTTTCGTATTAAGATCGTATTTCCTCGTATTTGCGTATTAAGGTTGTATTTCATTCATATTTTATATTCTTTCCTTATTATATCATCAAATAAGCCTTTTATATTAAATTACCATCAAATAAATTATAAAATACGATTATTTACTATTCACGTTAATTTTCGTGAAATTAAAGTTTACGAAATTTTTCAGGTCCTTGCTATATTCTTGTCATGATTTTTTACAAATGAATTTTATAACTCTATTTTATAAATTACGACGTTCAGTAATATACTACTTTTATATTTATTTGAGAAAATAAATTATCCCAAATTGTTCGGATCTTTACCGTCTTTATCATTCACTCCTTAAGTTGATTGTTGACCATGTTCGTCATTTCCTTTGTTGAGAAATAAGCAAAGTCTGGTCACAACTATCCCAAAAAAGAATAAAAAAAGAAGTTAAAGCCGTTGACCTGTTAGTGAAGCTATTGGTGATCAAACTCTTTGTGAAACAATTATTGATCTTTTTTTCTTTTTTTTTTCTTTTTTGTGAGTATGTGTTGATATCTCGTTTATTTTTGTGTGTTGATAATCATGTTATTTTCATAGTTTTAATGGAACTGGCTCCAGAACTATATGAATTTGATCTTTTGACCTGGCAGAGCACACATAGATCCTCACAGATATGGGATGATCTCGAGTGGGATGCGAAGATTACTGCCCGTCATCCGGAGCATGAGGTGTACGGACCGCATCAAAGGAGGATCATTCTTCAATTGATCACTACAGATCATTCTACACCATCGAGGTCATAGAGATTTACCATGATATGTTGAGTGCCTTCATCGAGAGGTGGCGACTTAAGACCCACACTTTCCACCTGGCATTTGGCGAGGCGACGATCACTTTGGAAGATTAGGGAAACTCATTTTCCGATAGAGGGTTGTGTCGTTTGCAAAAAAGAGGTCATACTGGGTTCCATTTGTGACTGAGATGTTAGGACATAGTCCTCAAAAGAAAGTGATAAAAGGCTCAAGGATGCAAGTGACTTGGTTATGGTGGATTATCTCGCATGGTCCAATTTCATATGACGATTCGGAGGAAAAGGTGATTTAGCACACTCGTGCATTGATTCTTTTGCGTTTGGATGGTCCGTTTCTCCCGGATTTGTTCTACTTACAATACTTGGTAGACATTGTAGATTTTTACCGACTTAGCTGGGAGAGTGCTGTGTTGCCATATTTGTATCGACAGTTACGCATAGCTTTGGATTTCACTATAAAAAATCAATCAATTAGCGACAGTCACTTCCGTCGTAATTTTCATCACAAACTATGTTTTGCAACGGAAATAGATTGTCGCTAATGTGCTAGTCACAACTGGACTTAGCGATGGACACAGGTAATTCCGTCGAAAAATTACGACTACACTGTCGTTAAATAGCGACAGAAACAGAGCTAGTCGCAAAGCACCTGGATTTAGCGACAGAAACGGAGCTAGTCACAACGCACCTGGACCAACGATTAGCGACGAAAAGCTGGTTTCAGTCATAAATTTGCAACAGAGTAATCCAGGGTCCGTCGTAAAATATTAATTTTTGGGTGGCAAAGTTTGCGACTGAATATTACCACAGCGTCGTTAATTAGCGACAGAATCTGTATATTCCGACGCAAAATTTGTTTTCCAGGGAAAAAAGCTGATAATCGAGCTCACCTGCTGTATACATACAACCAAACACCCAAAATGCATCCAATGGGTTACAAACCAGCATAGAAACATCGAATATCAATGTTTAAATCGTATTTAAATAAGTTATACAATACTATTGTCAAATAACCATAAAATCACAAATAATTACCCAAAATCAAGAAAACCTAAAATACAAGAGTCTACTCAGTCGCGCCGGGGAGGGGGGAAGATAGATCTCGAGGCTGATGAGGTGACCGATCGAGCAGGTTGCTACCACACTGATACTGATACGATAACCGCTAAAACAACTGTGTTAGTTCGTCAATGCATGTTGTTAACACCGTACTCTCCTTCAACTCGACGATTTCATGTCTATCTATCGAGAAAGACTCCTTTCTATTCGAGGACATTGTGTCCATCGAGTAGAACATGATGTTGGCGGACCCAAGATCATACACGCGTCTTTTTTTACACCAAACCGTCTGGAGGTATTCTTGGCTCTACGCATCATTGATCTCCTCCTCGGTCGGCTCCGTATCAGGCTATGTCTCCGCAAACAACCTATCCTATCCATAAGCTCATTCTCTAATATGGAGTATTGAGCCTATAATTCATCAAGAAGAACATCAATTACTAGAATAGAAAATTTGTTTTTCACAGTGATGGAGCTGAGTTGTAAAACCTCCAACTTCCATCTTTCTTTTTCACCAGAAAAATAGGAGAGGCAAAAGGACTGTGAGGGTTTGAAGGTACATTGACAAGCATTTTCTGTATTTGTTTTCCCACTTCGGACTGTTAAACGATTATTGGGTTTCTTAACGGGTTATGATTAATCGGTTTGATAAACGGTTAAGAACAATTGATTCAAATGGTTAATAAATGTTAATTACTCGATTTATATATGGTTAAAAGCATTTAAAATGAAAATAATTATTATAAAAATGACTTAATATGTTCAATATTTATAGTCGGTGATACTCGATTAGGATAGATTGGATGAGCATATGTATGCTATCCGGTTAAATGAAATGATTATGCGTTAAACGGTTATGTGGTTATCTTAATCGGTTAAACGATTTGCTAATCGGTTAACCGATGATTATACGGTTGAAAACCATAACCAAACAGATTAATTAATTAATCAATTTCATTTTCAAATGCAAAACCAAATCATTTAATTAATCGGTTAATCGATTATGATTTATATGATTCGATCTTGGTTGAGCAAACGGTTCAATTCTTGTTTATCTTATGTACTTCAAACTTGTAATCACCCTATACAATACGATACTAGGAACAAAACAGAGTGACACGATGAAAAACGATGCACGATAGAGGCACGCTATAACAGATAGGCTTCCATCTCGAGGATGAAAGCCGTTACAAACTGACTTTACGTATCTATAGTGAACGCTCTACCAGCTAAAACTGATAGCTTCGAAATGAAGACTCTTAGCCAAGCCAGACGAACAAATGGTTGCAACTTCGTGCCTCATGCTCTTAGGGCCGCAAACCAGTACTCCGATGCTCGTCCCCTTACAATCGAATAACAGTTCTGCAAAATCAAGATTCAAGAAAAATATCAAGTTTTGTGATTTATGATCCAGGTATCATCATTTTTTTCCAGGGAAATAGGTAGTTCGTGTGGATTCGATCTGTGCCCATGAAGAAGAGGTTGCCTTTTGACTTTTGTTATATAGATTGCATAATGCAGAATATATGTACTTGTGGATATGTAGACATTAGACTTACTCTTGAGGTCAGGTCGTTCGCCATAGTGGATGTTGGTAGATTGGACGATAGATTGTTGAGGAAGACTTTCAAGTTCTCCATCACCATTAGAAGCATATGATTCAGGAATTGTTCTTGGCGACATTCCTTCCATGTGATTAATCTGTGTCGTTTCCGTTGCATTTCTTTTCTTTGTCCAGTTTACGGCCAAGCTACTTGTCCCAGCAATACATATGCATATTAGCAGAATGTTCAAAACAGATCTTGTGGACGATGAGAAGATCTTGTTGGTGTTGTGATCGATCGGGTAAATGTAAAATCGTGTCAGGATTCCTATAAATAGGAGGAAGGCGACAAAGGAGGATGAGATGATTGCAGCGAGCCATAGCCATCCGTTTTTGCCTAGGATAGGAGAAATAGGTACATCAGATGCTGTTGCCTTGAACCAAACTGTTTGAAGTTCCTTGATGTTTTCTTTTGTTGGTTGCTCTTTAGCTCTTGTCACATAAGCCTCGATTTGCAATTCCAGATCCGAAATATCAGCTGGTACACCAGAGATAGGGAGGAGGAGATCCAGCATAGAGAGACCTGAAGACTTCTTGAACGCTGTAATAAGCAGGAGCTTTGGAATTTTCCATTTCAGTTCCGTTTTCAAATGAATCAACTCCCGGATCATAGAGATGAACGGCGTAATACCACTGCCTCCAGCTACCATCACCAGGGTGTCGTGCCTGTGCCACAGCAAATAGGTCACGGGTCAGTACTTCTACTATGATCAGCTTTAGTTCTTCTTCTTTTCTTTTTTTTTTTTTAACCGTAGCCAATTGTTTCGTGCCTTTAAGTTATCATGATGGTCTGGTCTCAAATCCTGTTAGACTAAATGGCGTTCTATACTGAGCCTTTTTCTTTGTCTTTTTGCTGCTCCTGATGTTACGAAAAGTTAACTATCTGCATAAGAGGTTTCTGATTCATACCTTAAGAAATGCGTTGAGGCAGGTCCATATGGTCCCTCGAGCGACACTTCAAGATTATCAATGGAGGAAGACGTAAGCTTCTCGTGGAGCTTCCTTGTCCAACTTCCTTCAACTTTCATGACAACACTGAGCTTGTCCTGCTCCAAACTACTACTCGAACTAATGGTGAAAGGATGCCATTGAAATTTTGAAATGCTTGGCACATTGACGAAGACGATGCTTGTCGGAGTATAACTCAACCCTGCAAGACACAATCAACATGTTAAACATGATCTTCTCTACCTTAATTCTTGTTGCTAGTAGTTATATTTATAATCTGTGTCGTTTATTCGTATTTTTCACCTGGGCTTTTGGAGAAGTTCAGCTCCATGGCTTCACAGGGCAGGATGCGAGAAGAAACTAAACGAACGCGGCTTCTGGATTGCAGGTATCTCAAGAAACGGTCAATCATGAAGAGGTAAAACCCTGGGAGCATGATGCACGCGTATGCTATCCCGACGTGTAGGATGAAGAAGACGACGAAGAGGATGTAAAAGTAATGAGTGTAGAAGAAGAGCTCGAAGAACTTTCTGCGTATTCGAGGGAAGGTCGTTGCCCACATGCATAGTCCGGCGAGCAAGGCCAGTTCTCCAGGTACGTTCGCTACTCCGACATGTTGCCATTTCAGGATCTGAAAATTTTGAGTATCACCAAATATTAAAATTTCAGCAAACTACATGGTTATACGTTGTTCATAAACTGAGTTGCCTTCATAGATCAAATGACCAATAGCAACTCAAAGTAATTTGTGTGTTAGAACAGTCGAGGGTTCAAGATGTGGTATTTCTTCTAGGAATTTCCTAATACTAGGGGAATTTGCCATCTCGACCCTTGCCAAGCTCAGAGGCATGAACCGACCCAGTGAATTTACATTATTTTATCGTCTCTCTATCAGGATTTGAATCCTCTCATATGAAATCGACCGCTGAACACGTCATATTTTTGTATCCTATACTCTGAAAGTGTGAGCTAATGATATTCAATCAAAGGCCCTCTGAGTCATGAAATCAACAAAAAATCTGCGGCCCTCATGGATCGAGGGCCTATCTTCTTGTTGGGCCCACAATGGACCAAACTGAGCCCAAATTTCCGCCTCATATGACTGATTGTACAGGCCCATGTGTGGATACAAACAGTTGGGTCCAAAAGCTAGTTTGGCTTGGCTTTCAAGTTGTGTTGCTAGCACAAGTTATGAAAGTGACATGAATATATGATGCTAAAAAGATATGGAGCTTTCCATGTCCTTTCCCCATATTCTTTGAGGTCCCATTTACTTTTGGAGCCTAGGCATGCAAAAGGATTGATGGTCTAGATTCATGATTAATTCTGAAAGAAAGGATCAAGGGTACGACGAGGGGATAATCTAACTTCTAGGACAAGGTCTGTTTTCTAAACAAGATTTTCAATTTTGATAGTATGAATAGTTATAGATCTTAAAAGAGCTTAATCTATAATTGAGATATCTTATCTGATTCAATTTCAGATTAATTGAGATTCAATTTCAGATTACTAGGTGCGAAATAAAAAGTGAAAAATACTATATAGGTACCTTGGGATTTTCTTTGTAATGGTGTATATGAAGGGATCTTTAATTATTGCAATACTATCGACCTAAAGCTATGTAAATTTGTATGTCCCCCAAGTTGTCAATGTTGCTTACGTGAACATATGGGCATCGATGACACATTTGATATTGAAACTTAAGAGTTCCTTTTTTTATTATTATTATTGATGGTTGAAATGGTGAATCATCAACTTTTCCCCATATTTTTACTTATATAAGATAAGATTTTGTTAAATGGTGTCCCATGAAAGTAGGTTCTATATCAAGTATTCATTCATCCATCGTTGAATGTATTCTCTACTGATTTCTAAACTAGTGTGACATGCGACGGACTCTAATTTCGTTGATCATCTTTAAATGAGTCACGAAAGGTTCTAAAATCGTGCACATACCTCGGATAGGCTTTCGGTGACGCCCCAAAGGACGATGTAGCAAGTTCCGTGCGCAGTGAAGATGAGCATGGTCAGGTGCCCTAGCCATATGTGATACTTGATGCTCCCTTCGGAGGTTAGTTCGAACAATGGCAGGATCGACGACGCACGAGTCACCGGGAAGAAGAGGAATGCGAGACATATATTCCCCAAGAGCCCTAGCCTCAGCGCACTGCTGTCCAACCTCGCCTTCCACCTTCAATTCATTGCCATATATACAACTTTATCATCGGTACCTAACTCTGAATTACTGTATATAACAGCCTAATTTATAGCCGCTATGATTTTTCCTTTCCTTTCTTTCTTTTGATCACAAGCCAGATTATACCTCGCCTTATGTTCAGGTGTTTAAAGTTGGGTAGAAAGCAGCTTACGAGAACATAAAAGTTCCGAATTCAGGTCACTACGGCATTCATCAAGATGTGAATCCCGTGAACTTAATATAATAGTTGAATGTTCAAATCAACCTAGGAATGAGCCACTTACTATGGCATTAACTTCCTTACATTTCCAAAAAGTGATATGGAATAGTTTCTGGTAAGAAAAAGCTTGACTTTTTAGCCCATATACGTTACCAGAAACATTCACTGCGCGCATGAAATTCATGAACAGAACAAATTGACAAAGGGAGAAAATGCATGAATATGATGCATTGCTCACGTACAATTTGCCTCCATCTTCTTCAATCTGTGCAGGTGAGATATTGGAGAAGCCGACGTGTAAGTACGTGGTGTATGACCAAGCGAGGAGCGCCATGAACATGAGGAGGAAACCAAGCTCGATTCCGGATACTATCCCCAGCGGTCCTCTCACCACCACCGGCTGCCTCCACCTTCTGGTTCGACTCTTTTCGCCCCCCTCCCTGCATCCATTTACGCCGCATCATCAGTATAACAATCTTAGCATGGTATCAGAGCAACGGACTGATAAGTTTTCTAAGCATGCTTCTGGTAACGCAAAGACATGAACATTCACTTGATTTTGATGCTTTGTTACCTTTCGTGTCCATGGTGCGAGGCCTGCTTTCCTAGGTGAAGGTAAAGGGAGCCAGCCACTGCAACCAATAGAACAGGGAAAGTGTAAACCAGGAGATTCGGGCCTGCGAAAAGCAGAATTTGTATATCAATACATATAACGAAGCAGCAACGACTACGAGGAGGTACTGATTACCTATAGAATTTTTTTGCAGTGTGTTTTCGATTTGTGATTCTCGATACGAGGAGAAGGGGTAAGCGATGAGAACTAACCTTGAGTACCGTAGTAAGTGGAGTTGAGTTTCGCTCTGAGGTCGGGTAGCCATGTCATTTTGTAAACCATGGTGGGCATCATGATCCACATCATGAAGTACCCAATGAATATCACCATGGATGATACCCATATTGTCTTTCTCATTGCTAATATTGTTGATGATGATGATCCATTTTTTTCCATTTCTCTGTTTTTCTCAGCTATCTTTCAATGTTGTCTTGTGGTTTTGAGATTAAGAGGACCTTAGTGCAAGTATATATAGGTGTAGAGAGGAGAGAGACAAAGAGGAAAGTGGGAATGACTTTTGATGCCCATGAATCTAAGATTAATGAATGAAATTTAATTGATCTAAGTTTGGACACTTGGTTAAGAACTTGGCTTTTATTTGTGTATTTACTACTGTTTTGTGGATAATGATGGTATAAAACTATTTACTTATTTATTTGATAAAAAATGTTGATTTAATATCTTAAAACAAGTTTCTAATCCTGTATTGAACTAGAATAATTAGGTTTGTTGTTAAATATTAAAATACGAGTCTCATAGAATCATTTAATTTACTTTGTACTCCAATTTTTGATCTGATACTTCAGCAATTAGGCTATGTAGTAGAATTGCCAACAGAATCCATTATTTTGTAACATCGATAGTAATGCAATACATGACATTTGAATCATAATGCTATTCTAGAGTTAAATGTTCCAACTTCCAAGCAATGACACCACACCCCAAGTAGCCATATTAGTCACTCAAGTAAACTACAAAAATGATGCAATAATAAGTTTCTAGCTAGTGTTATACAAGTGGACCAAAAATTATCATTGTATATTAATTAGACCTCCCAAAAACTATATGTACACAATAAATATTACGAAGAATATGGACTTTGGGTATACGGGCTGGGAAATGCCATGATTATGCTATTCTTATTTGGCATGCAGGCATGCTTCAGGCATATAGCTAGTGTGATAAGTGGCTGATTTTCTATAAATAATTAAACTTATATAAATGGAGAAAACAGGATAAAAAGTGGAAGCGTTGACATTTCTCTATTTGGATTTCCATAGAGCAATGAAGTGCTCTAATAACAATTGCAAACGATATTTAACAAAAATAAAATAAAATTGAAAACGTAATGTGTCACTCAAATCTTCATCATTGTGCTTCCAATTTTCAAGCACGTGAAAGTGATTTTTTTTATTTTTATTTTTTGACATACTACCAAAGTGAAAAAACAACTTTGACCAAAAAAAAAAGTTTAATAAGCAAGTTTTTCTCATCATAATGCATATTTTCTCCGTTCATAAAAAATTGAACTTGTGGCCTTGATGTCCTCTCTATGATCGTTCATTTGTAATATCAATGTCAATAGATTTCAAATTTACAATAAAAATATCCAATTCAACTCTAAATTGAACCATATCAATAAAAAATCTATTTAAAAAAAATCAAATTTTTAAATATTCATTCGAAACAACATGAGTTGACATTAAATATTTCGGCTCAAACTGCAGCTATTATATCATAACAGAATTCCTTTCCAAATTGGAGTCATATCACCTTATAATAATTTCCTAAGGGAAACATATGGGCGTCTAAATACAAACCCTTATGGGCTTGACTGTTGTCAAAACACATGATGTTAATTATTTTCCAAAACTAAGTGCTGTGTGGCAGGCATAGTGAATAAAAGTGACATTCCCATTTGATATAAATGACAATTACTACTTTCAAATAGTGGGATTTGCCTTGCTGTGACAAGAGCATGGCATAAGTGAGAATGCTTGTGTTTGTAATGCATCATGTGTTGTGGGTAATGTGGTTGCCTTGTGCTTAGCATATGCTATATGCTTATGTGTCATAGTTTGATGTTGGACATATTTATTCTCAACGGTGTAAATGTTTCTTAAGTTCAGAATGATGTTATGTATGACGTTATATAACAACAACCGACCCATCATTTTGCTTTCGAGTACAATTCATGGTAATCAATTCTTCTTACATTAAAGAACAAATCTACTTATGAAACACGTTGATTAAGTTAGCTAGCAAGATCTCATCTCGAGGGACAAACTTTTTGTCGAACAAAAGCCTTGAAACATTCCATCCATCCAGTGTATCGTAGCTAGGGTCGTCCGAGTTGATTATTTGGGGTCAATGCAATTAAGAATTTTAGTTGAGGATTAACCTGTTGGCTTATTGGTTTTTTCACATAATAATTGGCTGCGATACCTATAATTTGTAGTTCAAAGACCCCTAGCGGCTAGAGCCAATACTTGGCTTGGAAAAACATTAGTGACAAAAATAATACCTATGTACATAGCCACAATTTATTAACGATAGTGAAACTATCACATGACAATTTATGTGTGCATCACCGCGTTCGTGTGCATCAAACCTTTGATGCTTTACCATATGCATGGTCACATACACGCAATCAAAAACTTGAAAGCTTCATGATCATTACGATAGGTTACCTTATCAAAGATTTAATTTGACTAAGGCATTGGCAGTGGTACTGCTACATATAATGGAGCACATTAGCGACTACGCTAACAATTTGATTGAACTTGTCAAAACAAAAACAATCTATTATGTATCTAATTACACAACTTTTTTTTCATGTCGAACCATTACAATGATAAACGGCAAATCATCTAATATTTTAATCTAATACATATCTATTTATCATGATTTTATTCTTAATTAAAAAAATTCTACATAATAGCAATAATAAATAAAAATATAAAAATATTACCGCAATCTCGCATTATCTCCAGGCGTATAGGAAGAATTTTTTAAAAAAAATATCAAAATGAATAAGTAAAAAGAAAACAAAATTTAAAAAATATCTTCAGACAAGAAGTATAGTCTTTGTTTAACTCAGACGTTGTGCCCAGCAACAGTGATATCATATTTATTATTAATAAGTAATGAAAAGTTAGAACGTTACAGATTAATATCAGAACCAAAGGTTTAAGATAGGAATTAAATTGAATCATTTAGGAATAAATTAAGCATAATACAAATATGTGGAATATAAGATGAGTATGATATCATATGTTGTATTGGATTAAACTCATAGGCTGTTTGTTTTAATTCCAATTAAAACAACACTTGTGCAAATAAGATCAAGCATGAACAAAATCTTGATGTTTTGATCAGGATATATTTGAAATGATAAAAGTACTAAGATGTATTAAAATGATATTGAAAGGATATTGGATTTTTTTTCAAAATAATGAGTTGTTAAAAAATGACAAAAGTCATTTTCTTTGTCATATATAACAACTCATATAGCAAATGTTGTAATTTGGCTTAAAATTTGATGTCTATTGGAGTGAGCTATTTAAGATTTGATACTACTCCTTCCATCTTATAATATATTTAATACATTTTTTTGTTAAATTAGACTGTCTTAATTTATTTATATATTTTCTCTTTTAATTAATATTTAATCTTAAAAAATTCATATCAATGATATTGTTTCATAATACATTCATTACATTCTCTGATAACAATTCTACCATCCCTATTAAATATTTTTTATTTATTAAATTTTAAAAAAAATTCAATACATATATAAATTTTCTTATCGAATAAGAAAATTATAAATATTATGAAACTTAAAAAATGTTATTTATAGGTGGATGATGTATAAACACGATGGAAAGTCAGACACTCTCATACAGCTTTTTCTATCCAAATGTCATGTGCATGGGACTTCTTCGAACAGAATTACTTGGATCTGACTATTTTGCTTTGCATTTGGTCCGCTCCGAGGAACCTCCTCGACTCATAGCGTGTCTCCCACACCAAAATCACCCGTTATTTTCTTTAATTTTTGGCTAAAAAAATTACGTAAACCGTTGAATTGAATTTTTTTCTAGGCTTGAAGAACAAGAAATGGGGAAAATGGGTTTTGCTCGGTGCTTGAAGAACTTCAAAACCTGAAAAAGTCTGCCAAAATTATCAAAAAACCCAACAACACCGAGATCATTCAAGGTTCGATTAATCAATTTATCGTTATTTTCAAGCAGAACTCAATGAGCTCATATTTTCAAATGATTGTGTCAACTAAATGTTCATTTTCAAGCAGAACTCAATGAGTTCATTGGTGTACTGATTCATCACTGTAATGCCATTTTTTTTTTTGGTGCAGGTTTTGGGTAAAAATTCGTTTACCCTTTTGATTTTAATGCGCTTTAGTTTGAAGGAAAATGGGTGGAATTCGATTTCTGGTGTCGAAATCGATTAGTGGGTCAATTGGTGTTGTTTCAAGAACCCTAATGAATCGTGGTTGTAATGATTCTAGGATGAGTTATGGGATGAGAATTGGTGATTGGATTCATGCTAGGTCACTGACTGGTTGTGTGAATAGTACTTATCACACTGATTCTTGTCCTAGTATGGTGAATTCGGGGTCTCAGGTTCATGCCCGTTTGGGCAATCCATGTAATATTCCGGGGTTTTCGATGATGAAGATGGGTATTGGTGTTCAGGATAAGTTTCCTGCGATTTCAACAGTGCCCGGGTTGGGATTTCAGTCTATGCTGTCACATGGTGGCGGTAGAGCCTTTAGTTCTAAAGCAGTCACTGATGTTTCAGGTGCTTCTGGGACGAGTGATGTTGATGTGAGTGGCGGTAGTGGTATTGGTGGTGGAGAATGGATGGATAAGTTGAGGGATGGTTGGAAATCGGTGGTAGATATTGTGGCTAGCGCGGAACAGAAGGCAAGAGAGGTGTCTGCTGAATTCACCCCTCATGCTCAACAAGTGCTTGATTCCCATCCGTATTTGAGGGATGTGGTTGTTCCAGTTTGTACCACGCTTACTGCGACATTGATGGCTTGGCTTGTTATGCCGAAGATCTTGAGAAGGTTTCAAAGGTTGTCAAATCAAGGGCCGGCTGCATTGCTTAGTGGAAGCATATTGGGGGTGAGGTGCCGTATGAGAAGAGCTTTTGGGGTGCCTTGGAGGATCCTGTGCGATATCTTATCACTTTCATGTCGTTCTCACAAATGTAGGTGCTCATCTCTTTCTCTTGATAATGGACTCGCATTTTTATTCAAGTTCATTTCCAATATTTTATATTTTTTTTATAAATAATTCCGTGCTCTATTTATAATTGATTCACAGAGCTATTATGGTAGCACCAACATCTATTGCATCACACTACATCGGAGAAGCTTGGAGAGGAGCTATTATCATATCCTTTGTGTGGTTTCTACATCGTTGGAAGAAAAATGTGTTTAGTCGTGCATTAGCGATTCAAAGTTTGCAGAAGGGTGATCGTGAAAGGATATTGACTTTAGATAAAGTCTCATCCATTGGTTTGTTTGCCATAGGGTCGATGGCATTAGCTGAGGCTTGTGGCGTGGCCGTTCAATCAATCCTTATCGTCGGGGGTATAGGAGGTGAGTTCTTATATGTGCATCTCGTAAAGCACTAAATCAACCGAGTACACAAGTCAGCAGAATCTCATTCTTGATGAATTTCATGTTGTATGATTTCTCAAATATTTTGTCATTCTTTGCTGAGAAGTCATGACAATACTTTGTGGTTTTATCTCCTCTCATGATTATTGTAATTAATTCTTTTCCATATTTTTCGTCATCTTTGTAGGTGTCGTCACTGTAAACCGTTATCCTTGACATTGGAAAGCAAAAGCAAAGAAGATCACGCATGAAGAAATGAAGAAGAGTAAAACCGATCAGGAACAGTGTCCTATTTTGTTAGGCGCCGAAAAGAAAGGAAAATTTGCTAAGTTTGCTTTGTTTTTTTGTTAGGCATAGCACCGTCTTCCTCCTGCTATAAATAGATTGTTATAATGTTTGTAAAATCATAAGCTCAGGGGTAGAGATAAATAGATCAGGGGTAGATCAAATAAAAAGAAAAAAACAATTTGGTATCAGAGCAAGGGGTGGTGTGTGCAAAACCGGTGAAAGGTAGCCAAGGAATCCTATCCGAGGAGATATCGGCCG
This sequence comes from Drosera capensis, assembly GCA_001925005.1. Classification (NCBI taxonomy): domain Eukaryota; kingdom Viridiplantae; phylum Streptophyta; class Magnoliopsida; order Caryophyllales; family Droseraceae; genus Drosera; species Drosera capensis. Next base: position 176,319 of record LIEC01011988.1, read on the forward strand.
AGGACGTACCTACCCGACGTCAGGCAGAGGTGGACGAAGCTACCAGATCCAACCAGCACTTCTCCAGTGCGCAGATCCGGCCACCAACGATGCGGAATCGAACCCAACCGCAGCCAGAGACTCACACGGCGTCGATCTTCCCCATAGCAAGGCGACTCTAGAGCTTGAGATCCATTAGTGAAGACCACCACGAGCCCAGGATAGGGCGACGACGGGTCCGGACAGCTCGACAAAGGTAGACAGGCAGAAAGTTCGAGAACGAGGCGGCTCCACTGGTTTCAAGTAGAGAATCGAGACCAATCAACCTCGGATCGACTCACCGGAGACAACAACTCGCCGACGGAGAAGGAGGTGGTCTTCTTCATCCACAGATCTCGACCTCCGATCACTCGAAGTTTCAGCCCGTTGAGCGCGGGCACCACGGTGTCCTTGGGTGCGCCGCGGGACTTGAGGTCGTGGACTTCGGCTTGCTAATCCAGCTCCGATTGTTGAAGGAGAGCGGATTCCGAGGCGGCTGAGGAGAAGGCGAGGCTGAGGAGGCATGTTGTGTTTGGCTTGGTTTGTTGTTTTTGATGAGATTGTGAACGGGAAGGAGATAAGGAAAGTGGGGTGTAGGGGACAACAAGAAGTGCGCGTGACAATAATAGGGAAACGAAAATGATGAAGGAATCTTTGGCATCAATTCAAAATAAACGTTGTGTTATTAGGTAAAAAAAGCAAACGAACCGACCGAAAAGAAAAAAAAAGGAAGTTTTTTTTTTAAAAGAATGTTTTTTTAAAAAAAAATTTATATAATGTTTATTGTTCCCCAACATATGTTAAAGGAGAGTGTGGAATGCCATTCAATTTTTCGATGCTGAACTCCTTCAATTACACGATATGGGCGATAAAAATGGAAGCAATCCTAAATGCCCCGGAAGTATGGGAGGCGGTTGAATCAGAAGAGGACGAGTAGATTAATCCCAGAAAGGACAAAAGGCGCGTGCTTATATTCTCCAGTCAATCCCCGAAGATGTTCTTCTTCCGATTGCGAAGGAAAAAACGACGAAAGAAATTTGGGAAAGTTTGAAAACGAGGTACTTGGGTGCTGATCGAGTGCAGAAGGCACGTTTAAAGACATTAAAGAGCGAATTTGATGCTCTGCGGATGAGAGAACATGAATTTATTGACGAGTTCACCGGAAAACTCAACGGCATGTCCAGCAGATTTTCCAGCCTTGGTGCAGATCTTGGCGATGCCACACTAGTCAAGAAACTACTCGACTGTGTGCCTGATAGATACTTCACAATCGTTATCAGGATCGAACAATTTTTCGATCTTGAGACAATGTCGTTCAAGGAAGCCTTAGGACGATTGGAGACGTTCGAGGAAAGAGCTCGGCTCCGCGAGAACATCGGTAGTGGTGAGTCAGTTCATGTTCACTCGTAATGAGCGAAAAGCACCCCAGGGGAGCAATACTAGGGAAGCTTCGTCATCTGATCAGGAACGCGAATCCGACACCTCGGACAGAGGTAAAAGCAAGTGACGTGGATGAGGTTATGAAAGGAGCGACCAAAGTGGCAATGATGGAGTTCGCGAGGAAGGTGCGGGAGGCACCGGCAGTAGAAGCCGTGACAAAAGTCACATTAAGTGTTTCAACTGTGGAAAAATGAGACACTATGTTTCAGAGTGCCGTAGCAAGTGGTGGAACGACGAGAGACAACGCACATGCGCTGGCCCCGATGAGTTAGCATTATTGTTTTCCGTGTTTCAGAAGGAGACACAAGCTAAGAAACAAGACGCCCTACAACCCAGAGAATGAGGAGTGTTGCAGGTCTTTCACCATGGCAAGGAGGAGACATCAAATACGGATATCTGGTACCTAGACAACGATGCCAGCAATCATATGACGGAAAAGCGAGAAATGTTCCAAGAACTTGATGAAAAGATCACCGGGGAGGTGAGGCTTGGCGATGGCACGATCTTTCAAGTCATGGGCAAAGGAACGGTCGTGTTCCAGTGAAAGAATGGAGATCAGTATATCCTTCTAAACTTTACACTAATATCATCAGTCTTGGACAGATGACAGAGGATGGGTACGAGGTGAACATGGCAGGAGAAGCTATAAAGGTATATGACAGCGGCATGTTGCTGATGTTCGTGAAGCGCACATCAAATCGTCTTTACAAGATTAGTTTTGAGTTAGCCAAACCAATCTGTCTCCTAGCAAATTTCGAGAAGCCGAAAGGTGTGGCAAGCGCAACAAAGTGAGCCGATAATGCAGGTTGTTCATTACCTACGACAAAAGAGGCAAGTCCATCTATCTCGACTTTACGCATATCATTACAAGTTTCGAATTCCCCCGACAACGACAATGGTGAATTCCGACAACAACGATGGTGAGATCGTCGACGAGCAAGGACGCGCAGAGGTAATGATGTGGATTTTCAATGCAAGAAGTCTGGTGCCCTCAAAAGGGCAAACTGGATCCAATTGATGTCTGCTCCACCTAAGAAGAATGACGTTGGCAGTAGCGAGAAGAAACCCGATGGTAAATCGGAGAAGAAGCCAATGAGCAGAAGAACGAAGAGGTTAGAAATCTCATTAGACGCAAGGGAACTAGCATGGGAGAAGAAGAAGATGGCATTTATTCCAGAACGACAGAAAGGAATGCGACGTGGAAAGGTGCACTGGAAAAATTTATAAAGGTGGGAAAAGAGCGGGAAACTCTAATAACCAATCTTCACACAAAAGTGAAGGGTTTGGAAACGAAGTTCGCGAGAACACATAAGCAGAAAAGACCAACGTATTGGCATTATGCGAGACCGAGTTTATGGCAACCACTGCAGCAGTATGCCACGCTCCTTGGTTAAGGAACATGCGATAAAGTCTCGTGATTTGGAGTCATGCCAAGATTAGGGGGAGTATGTAAGCCGTAATCCTTGACATTTGAAAGGAAAAGCAAAGAAGATCACGCATGAAGAAATGAAGAAAAGTAAAACCGACCAGAAACAGTGTCCTGGTTTGTTAGGCATCGAAATGAAATGAAAGTTTGCTAAGTTTGCTTTATTTGTTTTGTTTGGCATAGCACCGCCTTCCTCCTGCTATAAATAGATTGTTATGATGCTTATAAAATCATAAGCTCAGGGGTAGAGATAAATAGATTAGGGGTAGATCAAATAAAAAGAAAAAACCGAAAACGGGGATTTCCCACCAATTTTTGTCTCTTCATCATGCACCACCATCACGATACTAAAACCAATAGCCACTGCTTTTGCGGCGAGAGATATCCTTGGTAATGTGCTAAGTGGTTTATCTATGCAGTTCTGGAGGCCTTTTTCACTTGGAGACACCATAAAAGTATGTTTGGCCAATGTGAATTATGTTTTGTGGTTGAATGATCGTTTGTTTACTTTTATCTGTGCTATTCTCTGATAGCTTTTCGTGTCCGCGGTGTCTTTTCTTAGTGCAGTAACCCTGGCCTGTGAGCAATTGAGCTGAATTTGTCTGCATAGATGTTTCATGTGTGATGCGACCTTGGCCTGTATGGATTTAGGACGAATAGAGCTCTTGATTACATGATTGCTACCTTCTCTTTTCCTGTCCAATTTCTGGACTAATTATCACTTTGGTAGCAGTGGTAATAGAGAAAATAGACTCGCCTAAAAAGCATAACGAACTCGCCGTCGCATAACTCAAGGTCGAACTCTGATTTTCAGATAGAATGAAAATTTCTTTGACTTGTTGTCCCATCAGAATAGTTAGATGATTTGCAAAAATATGTTGTACATTCATGACAGGAGTTTTTTTAAATAATTGTATCAACTTCCCTTCGCAGGCTGGAGCCGTTGAAGGTCAAGTGGTCGAAATGGGACTAACTACTACTTCACTCTTGAGTGATGAAAAGTTCCCTGTTATTGTCCCGAATTTGTTGTTTTCCAGCCAGGTCTGTTCTCTGTGATCTTTCTAAGTTATACTATTTGAGTCTGAGCTGTTTACATTTTTTGCCTGCAGTGGAGCCTTGATCATATGGGTTTCTGTGGTCTGAAATGCACAAGAATAATCTCATCAAGGAGTATCTTTGGCCGGGCTTTCTATTCTTGAAAATTTAATTTCTTGACGTCTCTGTTTACTTCATCAACTACGGTTCGAAGTTTCCATTTGTTCGCTTATCACTAATTTGTATTGTGGCAACATTATGTGTTATGTGAATGCTGCAGGTTATTGTTAACAAATCACAAGCCCCATGGCGTGGTTTTGTCAGCAAAATCCCGCTACGTTTTGATAATCTGGAAAAGATCCCTCAGGTTTCTGTTGACATAAAGTCGATGCTGATGTCGCATCCGAAAGTTTTTCTGGATAAGGAGGCTCCGTACTGTTTCCTATCTCAAATAGATAGTTCTTATGCAGAACTCGCTGTTGGATGCAACCTGAAGCAGATGGCATTATCATCTCTCACTTCTTGACATGAATATTTTTCCTAGCGAAGGACATATCATAGTGAAATCAAACTACTTTAGATATGTCGTCCTCATTCTGAATTTGGTTTGCTCTAGATATACCTAATAATGCTCATTAGTCTTGATATCATTGAAGATTTGATCGGTTTTATCAAATTGTCACCCTCCTGCATTTATTTAATGCTCTTCTCTCTGCTGATGTTTTTTTAATAATCACAGAGGAAAGAAGAGCTGTTTGCGACACGACAAGATATTCTTCTGCAGTCTGTCAGGATAATCAACCCGTAAAATTTTCTTCGAAGATCAACATCTTTTCAGGTAAATTCTCATCCTCAAGATCGATATCCACATATTCTTATATTCGAAAATTTTCTTCTGAAAATTTTGAAGGCTTGGTCTAGATTTTATGTCCATGTAACCAAGACGAAACCGTTCAAGGTTCTAGCTTGAGCATTCTACATCTTTTTCCAGTAGTTGATAAACTGAATGAATAAATACTTGAAGTCACGACAGACTAATATATGAATGCGCTTGCATCCCGGCATCTAACGAGCATGACCTAGATTTTATAGCTGTTTCTTTCCCGATCTGTTTTCTTTTGCTTTGTTTCCTGACAGGAACTGGTCACTATACTAAAACCCGGTGTCGTTTTGTGAAGAGAAAAGTAGGAATGATCTAGAAGAGTCTTGATTGGTTTTTGTAGATAGAAGTACCTAGAGCATGTTTTTTAGCACGATATAACATTTGGCTTGCTATATCAAGTGAGGCAATGATCAAACTCTGAGTCTTCCTTATCAGGTGGTTTTTTACGTTGACGGGACAATCTGTAGAGCTGAAATGCAATGGTTATTGGTGAACGCAGCAGCGAGAGCTGATTTCCTGCTTTGTCGAATCTCATATACAAGTAATTTTGATATTTGTCTGATGTCTCAGGTGCTCGACAAGCCTAGCCTTGTAAGACTCGTTCAACTTCCTCTCGACACGATCATCAGTCATTCTCATTCTCGTCTTTTCACTATCCTCATCAAGCATCGCTTGCCTAAGAGCCATAGCTATATGCTTATCAATCATGACTTCATGTGGAGCCGTGTTATCAACCGTTGCGAAATCTTGTAAACTAGTAATAGGAAACCTAAGATATGCATTCAGGGCATAGGCATAGTTAGCATACATTATATATGAACTCTTTTCCTTCGGGCACATGTCAATTTTGTGCTTATAGGCATGAGAGTTAAAATTCAGTGACTATGGTGTAAGTTAGAAGCTGTATGGGTTTTGATTACTCTTTGTTTCACCAATAAAGACAGATAAAGTTATCAAATTATGCCAAAAAAAAAAGTTACTCCCTCCTCCCACATTACACAGTATTTATACTATTCATTATGCGTTATTTTTTTATAAATAAATGATATGATACGAATGAATTATGATTGTAGTTCGTGACATAATATATTTGATGTTTCATGATAAATTTATTAAATATTATTTTCTCGTTTCACGGATCATTCGTAATGTCATCATCTTTTATGTTTACGTGGACAAAAAATACAACCTTTTTGGGACGGAGAAAATTATAATTAAGGTAATGTTTTTGACAAATTGGGCAAATATAACCATTGTAGTTTTCATTATGTTTTTGTATATATAAGTTATAAAAATTCAAATAGATATCAAAACATAACTAAAATTTTCATTAGATATTTTAATGTATTTTGTTGTAAAGTTGTTTTCAAGTAACGCCACAACGGTACACAAAAAACAATAGTCACGAGGCTTTTCCCAAATTGAAGTTGCTTTAACAAAAACAAAAGGGCAGGACCAAATCTTCATCCATGTAGGCGCCACCGTGAAATCGCTGTCTCCCTTCAAATTAGGGTTTGGTGCCGCCACCGACAATCGGTGCCGTCGACGGCGGTGAAGCGAAATGCAGTTGCGGCGACGGAGAGCATCGCCGTCGACGAGTGTTGCGAGGTACGATTTCGGCTTTGCCGCCTTGTCACGCTTGCTAGAGCACCGGTTCAATTTTGTTCTTTGAAACTATACATTTCCATTTCATGTGATCGATTCTTTGATTTGTGAATTCTGTTTAAGCCTGTTTTCTCTGTGTTATACTGGTGCTGAGAATGTGTGTGGATCGTCGGATCAAGGCGATGCTGATGTGAATTTTCGGTTAGGGTTAGCATCGTTATTCTTCCCTCGAATGAATTGTTAGGATTCGTAGAGCGCTGAAGGAGAGAGTGCCGATACTTAAACGGGGATTGAATAGCATACATTATCAATTGGATCCATATCCTCCTGGTACTACTGTTATTTCTTTTGCCTTCGATGACGATATAGGGAATCAACTCGGGTGTTTCCTAACATGAATTCCACTTGAATTCACTAATTTCCGTTCATGTTTACCCCTTGTCATCCTTATGGCTAACCTAATGGAGAAGGTTGGTTTGAGGCAACGAAACTAGGTAAGGAGAAGACATACCAATTCATCAGTGCACAGAACATCGATACTAGAGGCATAACAGAAGTTTATTTCTAACCTTTACATAGAACTCAGCAGACAAGATACTGAGAAATTACTGATAGGAAGATCTAGGTGGCACGCACATTTGCTCTGTCTTCCATGTGATCGAGTCCCTCCATCGCTGATGGAAGAGTCTATTTGTTTGCGGAGCTATCCTTCAAGTAGTCAGCCAACTTGCCAATGTAATGCTCCTGGTGCAGCTTTTGATCCCCAAAGATAGTCACAGCTTTCCTGGTGCAAGCTCTGATCTTCTCTCCTTCCTCCTCGACCATAGCTTGTCTCAATGCCTTTGCTATGCCTTCTCTCGTGAATGATCCATCTTCCCTTCTTTCCACTTCTATAGCCAAACCTTTCGCTGCTAACATCCTCGCGTTGAGAGGTTGATCGACTATGAATGGTAGAATCACTAGAGTATGACCATGTTGCAGAGTTTCAATGATTGAACCCCAACCGGAATGGAACAATGATCCTCCAACTGCTGTGTGCGCTAAGATTTCCAATTGTGGTGCCCATCCATAGCTCACTATGCCTTTCGCATGCGTCCTCTCCCTGAATCCAGATGGTAAAGCATCCGAGTCTTCGACAGCCCATTCGAGTTTTCTTAATGCCCATAGAAATGGAAGCTCTGATAGCTCTAAACCGAATGCAATCTTGAAGATCTGTTCTTTCATGAACTTATACTCGCTTCCGAATCCTACAAATACGACTGACTTGGGATCTTGTTCATCAAGCCATTTGGAAACCTCGTGCCACTTCTCATCGGTTCTTTCCTTCTTTTCGTCGTGCTCTGGTGGAAGTACGCCAACTGGTATCACTGTCTTGTTACTGAGTTTCGCAAATAAATCTATGTATTCTCCTTCGTACTCCATGCAACTGCGTATGCAACATAAGTGGCATCCCTGTAGTATTTTAGCAACCCTTTCAGCGTCTGATCTTCCAGACACGTTCTTACCATAGACCCCTTGATGGCTTCCTGCAGCTTCAAACGCACGGTATGCCACGGGAGATTTGAAGCATAACCACTCCGGCGAGCTTGTCATACTCTCTGGCGTTCCTCTCAGCTTTTTTTGGCCTTCACCAACAAGATACTCGGGCGGACCAATAAAGCAGCAGGTTGCAGCATTGAAAACTGAGAAAGATATCAGAGGGATTGAAATCTCTTGAGAAATATCCACGGTCCAGTCAGCTATGAGATCAGTTATTATCCAATCCGGAGACAGAGCAAGAACAAGTTCCTTAAAGGGCTTTTGAAGGAGATCATAAGCAATCTTGAGATACTGTATTTTCTCCATTGAAAGGTCGATGGTGGCCTCAGCTCCATTCGGCAGACCTTCTACTGCCTCTAATGGGAGCTCCACATACTTAACAAGGTCCTTCAAACTTGCAGGGATTTGAGGAAGTCTCTGGATGTTTCTCGGAGTCGATACATATGTGACACGGATTCCGACTTTCGCCAAAGCTATGGAGAGCTGAAGGAATGGAATCATATGCCCGAAAGCTGACCATGGAAGCATCACCACATGGACCTCGGCCATCTCTTCAACTTTCAGATTGCTCTGGTATGTGTAGAGAAAACAATGGAGAAATGATCTTTCTATTCTTGTGATTATAATTATACAAATATAGCTTTTCTAACCAATACATCTAACCTTCTCCAATTTAGCATTTTTATAAGTACATAATAGAGATTTAGAAGATCTTGAAAGCTTCTTTTTCATGTGAGTTTAGTTTTGTTTATTTTTGGTGATCGACTTTCTTGGTGAATAGTTTCCATCAGCTGGCTTCAAAATACAGGAAAGTGTTAAACTTACGCTCCTATTCTTTTTTCTACTTCATGACTCAGTCTAAATTATAGCAGTTGATTGTCTGATTCCCTTCTAGAAAGTTGGATCTACTTGTTATCAAGCCTGGCGCATTGCTTTTATGTGTTCTTGTGCTTTGACCATAGACACACTATAGGAAATAGATTTCTAATTACTTGCTTATGAGTTTCGACGGGGAAAGGTTTGGGGGAGGAGTAGTTATAAAACTTCACTCAATATCGTTCTTGTAGATTAGTAGAGAAAGTTTTAGTTGTCTTAGTTCCTATTGTTTGCGAGTTGATAGGAAGTTGCAAAAAGATAATATAAAACCATTCGAGAGGAAAAGAATAGAATGCCCAAATGCAACGAAGATTATCTTTGGGTGAGGGATGCGACAAATCATTGCTTATCAGGTGATATGTTGAATGGAACCGGAAAGATGGAAACTAAAGAAACCAAAGGTATCGCCATTGTTTACTTGTTAGCTTTTTCTTTTACTTCTGTCCTTAGCATAATCCGCAACATGTACCTGATCGATCTTCCGGCAAGAGATGCTGAGTTTGATGCAATTGGATAGGTTGAGAAATATGGATAAAAAAAGTCTAGTGAATGGCTGGTGTGCCAACAGAGTTTGTTTGATGATTCACAAGCTTTGCTCTCGAGTCTTGAGTTTTTTTAGGTGGGACTAGAATCTTAGAAAATAGTATATAGATCAAGAAAGCATCTTTTAGTTAGTGGTACATTGTAAGAATAATTAGTGTTAAAAGTGCTATTGATGTTGGATAAATGAAGCATTTAGGATAGATTTAGAGAAGAGAAGGAGAGGATTTAGAAGAGATTAGAGAAGAAAAGAAGAATGGGAGAGGACCATCAACACAATAATATTCTTATTTATTCAAACTTGATATGATACAATACCAATACCGTGGTATTTATAGGGATTGAGTAAAAAAGAAACAAAACTGAACAAAACAAGAAAATTAAAGCAAAGATCTAAGCATGGATAAAATGTCACAATAAGCATCATCAAGGAGCATGCCTAAATCTCCATCTATCTTCTTCTAGTCAAATATGGATTCTTGTGTTTATTGTTCTTGGATTTTTTTCGTGTACACTCAATTCGTGTACAAAATGGTGGCATTTTGTCATTTGGAAAATGATGGTAGAGACTTCGTGTACACTTCAATTCGTGTACAAAATAGAACCTTTGTGTGACAAAGAGCAGTATGATCTGTATAGGCAAAGTGCAAACCGTAAAGACCACCAATTTCCTTATACACTTGAAAGTCTGTTGCAGATTTTATAATACCAGAAGAGAACAGATCCTGCAGCAATAGGCACACGGCAGCATGTAAGACACTGACAAAACAACTGTCATGTGTAGTTTTCCGACGGTGGCAGACCGAGGCGGCAGGGAAGGAGGCTGGCGTCCTCCTAGGGAGAGGGAAGGAGAGCTGGAGAATGTCATATCACGTATCAAGGCCCTCTTGAGAATGTCCTTGATTTCTTTGGATTTATGGGTTTCAAATGTCCTGAGAGAAAAGGTGTTGCTGACTTTCTTCAACAATATTGGTTTAGAAAGGATGAACCTTACAAAATCATCTCAGTTCCTGAATTCGTAAGGGGCTTCCAGGCTTTTCACCTCGGCCAACAACTAGCATCTGATCTTAGCGTTCCTTATAATAAATCCAATGAACATCCAGCTGCATTGGTAGAACAGAAATACGGATCTGACGGTTGGTGGCTGGAGTAGCGGCGATGATGGTCTGGGCGGTGTCAGCGGATCCTGGCAGCGCAGATCTTAATGATGGTCCAGATCTGACCAAGTACAAGGTTTCGGGCAACGGATCTGACGGCTGCAGCAATGACGGACGAGGAGGAAGGGGCGGTGTTCGAGGCTGCCGCTGTGGCGACAAATCTGAGGCTGCTAGTCGGAAAGGTGGCGGGTCGGCAGCTTCGATGTCTAGCTGTCGTCGGCCGTGCGACGGGTCTCTGGTGGCAGAGGACTAATGACAGCGACGGCAGGAAGAAGAGAGAGGGTGGCAGGGTCGACGACAACGGATCCGGGCGGAGTTGTGACAGCGGCTCTGTGCGGCAAAGATCTCAATCAACAATAAAGTTAACACATTCTGATACCATATAAATATTCTGATATCGAGGTTGAGACAGAGATGGCGGAGTAGGGATGGCTAGTGGAGCTCGGGATCAGAACTAGAGTGATGTATATATAGGTAGGGTTTTCTATTTTAACAGTTATAATGCTTGGCAGCTTCTGTCCTTAAATTAATAATGCTGCTAATGCACATTCAATTTCCACCATCATTGCATTCCTAAGCTTGAGCTTTCAATTGATGCT